>JAYESD010000010.1:158100679-158378286 GCA_036927565.1 Tuctoria greenei
TTCACTTATTAGTCTGGTAAGTCCTACAGTGAAACCTTTCAGAAAGGTTTGCTATGTGGATTGGAAATGGAAAAGTGTTTATCAATATCGGTGCAGATTAATTAAGAGAGAAGAAATGGGCACCAGCGCCGAGCATGAGGCTTGAGCGCGGATTGCACGGGCGGATATCTGTCAAAGATATATGTTTTGATTAATGTAATATTCATTAATGTGTAGGATTTTCCAAAGGCTACTTCTAATTGTTGGGTAAACAAACGTCACGACATGTGCGCGGCAAGAACGCGACGCGAGCGTGCCGTGTGCGTGGCATGCCAAAGACGACGGCGGGTCTCGAGTGTTTGTGCGTGTGTTAGGCTCCCCTAGCTAGGTTCGACGCTCAATTGGCTGGCACGGTCAGGACGTTGCAGCGCATGAACGTGAGGAAGGTAGAGCATGAAGGCGCCGCGACGTGCGAGGCAAGCAACGACTCACACCAACTCGACGTGCGGGAAGGCCAGATGGTGCGCAGAGTGGCCAGAGTGGAGGGGCGAGCTCCTTGGCCTCTATAGAGGCTATGTACTCCCTCAATTTGAAGCAATCAGGGTAAATCGTCGTTGAATTTGGCCGGTGTTCGTCGCCAGCGAGAAATCCTCTGTTTTCCCCTTTCACCCGATTCAATCCAATCCACTCGAATTTGTCTCTATTCCAACAATTGGTATGAGATCCAGAAGCCATGAGGGAGGGTGATGACTACACCAAGATGCCGAGAGGACCCATGGGCACGCCGGGGTCTGGCAACTCGGGATCGGCGGAGAAATTCGCCCCAATTCAGCGACAATTGAGCTGTCGATGCTCACCAAGTCAAATTACTTCAAGTGGGATTTGGTGATGCAGGTGAGCATGGAGGCGCTCGGGCTATGGGACACGATGCAGGCTGTCAACACCAATTGGCGTGAAGATAGGCTCGCTCTGGTTGTGTTTCCAAGAGCAGTGCCGCCAGAGCTCAAAGCGGGCATCGCCGAAGACCACACATGAGGCTTGACACGACATCAAGAGGATGCAGATGGGCGACACGAGGGTGAAGGAGGCAAATGCGCAACTCCTGCGGCAATTCGAGACAATTGAGTTTGCCGATGGCGAGTCCGCTGACGAATTCATCATTCGAACTACCAAAATTGTAGGAAATCTGCATGAATTGGACTAAAGGATCGAAGGGAGCCTAGTTGTGATGAAGATTCTACACGTTCTTCTGAAGAAATTCAACCAAATTGTCTGCACGATCAAGATGCTGCTCGATCTGAACACCATGATGACGGAGGAGCTCATTGGATGGCTTCAAATCATGGAAGATCGATGCACGATCGAGGTTTCTGCAGAGCGCGTTGAGCGATTGATGCTTACGGAAGAGCAGTGAGAGGCTCGACGACGCCAGCATGACAAAAATCAACGATGGAGCGAGAATCAGTTGAACGGGGGTGACAACACTCGCGGCGGCGGAGGAACAACAACCACAACGATGATGAAAGGGACGATGACAACGCGAGCACCATCTCTGGCAGCAGCAGGTGTAGCAGGAGCAATTATCGCGATAGGTGCTTCGAGTGTGGCGAGCTCGACCACATGGCGCGGGACTGTCGCTGGAAGAAGAAAAAAGAGGCGGCGTTTCTTATCGACGTTTAGGAGGCGACGCTTTTGTGATCAATAAAGCGTCGTGTCATAGATTAGGAGGTGTATGTTGGGTAAACAAACACCACGACATGTGTGCAGCAAGAACATGATGCGAGCGCGTCGTGTGCGCGGCGCGCCATGGACGGTGGCGAGGTCTCGGGTGTGTGTGTGTGCGCGTGTGTTAGGCTCCCCTAGCTAGGTCCGACGCTCAATTGGCTGACACGGTCAGGACGTTGCAGCACACGAACGTGAGAGAGATAGAGTGTGGCACGGATTCGGCGGAGGGTGCCGCGACGTGCGCGGCGAGCAACGGATCACGCCACCTCGACGTGCGGGAAGGCCAAATCGTGCGCGGGGTGGCCAGAGTGGAGGAGCGAGCTCTCTGACCAATATAGAGGCTTTGTACCCCCTCAATTTGAAGCAATCGGGGTGAATCATCCGTGAATTTGGCCGGTGTTCGTCGCCGGCGAGAAATCCTCTGTTTTTCCCTTTCTCCCTATTCAATCCAATTTGCTCAAATTCGTCTCGATTCCAACACTAATGAGAGTTTCATTTTCATTAATTGGGATGTAATGTATGATGTGGCAAAGAATAAATAATAGAAAGATGAAAAGGATTTCATCTGCATGAACGCATGTTACACTATTTCTAGCATAGTTTGTCTTGTATGTACTCCAATGAATTAATAAAAATGGAACATTGCATTATATGACGTATTTTACCCATCAAATAAATATCATTTTGCTCATTTGGCAACATTAAAATTAACAAAATGAAATAGGTTTCTATTTTGACAGGAAGAGCTAGCAGCGCAAGAAAGTTGGCTAGTGACTAAGAGGTGAAGAGAATGGAAAGCCAATTTTGGGTAATAATCGCGAAGGACGACTCAGCCACATTGCGACACAGGGAATATTCAAAATATAAATGTCTAGAAGCTGCAATCTAAACAAACATCATTGGAATATGTATTTAAACAAACTAATTTTCGAGGCAATAAGAAAACCTCCAAGAACAATATCCTGCTTTGTACAACAGCGCTCGTCATAAAGTTGATACTACTAAAATGGTGATGGAAACTTCACCCCAAAACGTGTCATTCAGATGCATCTTATATGGACCCGGCTAGCGGAGTAGAACACTCTTTTGGAGAGCGGATGACATCAGTTCAGTTGACACAAGGGATAGACAAATTTCGTTAGAACCTATAGGCGAGCGGAAATTTCTCATTGAATTCTTTGTACAAAGCACTGATGCATTTTGATCTGTCAATATGATTAACAACAAAAACATATGAATTGAAAGATGAAAATAACGCTTAAAACTAAAATCTTTGATTGGTATCTTGGTGTAATACAATAGATAACCTAGCTTATAAAAATTAATCGGAAGGAGAGTAAGCAGTGTTATTGTAAACATGAGGAGACAACTAAACAATTGTTCTTCAATGTTGATTCACTTGTTCTATATGGTCAGTCATCCAAGTAGCTTGTAACTTGTATCCATCTCGATTAGTATTGCAAATATTTTTGGTAGTTGGCTGAATGGATAGATCACAAGTATAAGATACTTATTAGGGTGGAAGTGGTTTTCATTATTGTGTCGCTTTGGCTATCTAGAAATGATGTTGTATTTAATGATAAACATTCATCTTTTTGTAGGTTATCTACTGGTGTACTTATTTCCTCCGTTTGTGGTCATCCTTACAGCGTCCAGAATATAGACACCTGTTTATGGAGGTGTATACACGTTTTGAGTTGGTAGATAAGTATATCTTCAATCCATATGGGGGACAACGCGATCTACGTATTGGTTAAGTAGCGCTATAGGTAGCGCGCTATTAATTAGGTACAGTTACGAGAGACTAACTTGTATTTTGTTGTAGCATTTTTCCTATGTGTTTTCGTGGCGGTGTGCAACCTGGCTATGAAGAAGTCCCGTGGAACTCTTTTGTATGACCTTGATGATTTCGAGTTTAATAAAGTGCTTTTTATAAAAAAATCAGGCGTAAGTAAGTGTAGGTTGTTACCGTTAGATCTGTATGTACATTAATTTCTCTGTATTCCTCTTTATATATGGGCCAGGGTTTTTGTATATTTTTGCTCCTAGATGTAAGTGTATATATTTGGGGGCAAATGCCATATCTTAATTGTTTGTTAAGTGTCGAACAGTGCCATGACTCTGTGTCGTGAATTACCAGGTTAGTGATAAGGCTCTATCAAACGTCATTTGTGCTGTCTGGTGCAGCAAATGCATTATGAAGCTTTGTGACACGCCTAGTGGTGGCTACAAAATGAAGTGGCCAGATTATTCGCCATTTATGTATCCACTAAGTTGGTGGATGTCGATGAGTTGTAATAGGATGAGATAAAAAGTGGAGAAGACCCAATCGAAACTGACAATTTTCATGATTTGAGACGCACGAGAAGTATATTATTTGTAAACTGACATGTTACCCTTGATTGGACCTTGCGCGCCTGCACTTCGGGCTGCCAATTTGCATAAATATCTTTTTTGGATTCGTGTCCATCCTTCTTTTGCGTCAAGGCATTTGGCTTTTTAATTCGGACGAGTAATTTCATGTCATTACTCTAATTTTGTCTGCTACGCGAATGGCTTGTTATTTTGTAATGGATAAATGACATGTATCACATGCTAATCCAGTTTATCTTGGTCCAGTGTATCATGGATGGAAATTTATCGCATCGTCATTCTTCAGCTTGCATTAGTTTTATGCATATGCATTTGTTCTGGTTCTTTTTTTACAATCATAATTAGTGATCCTTAGAAGCATGATAATGATGATCTGCGGTGGGGATCTGCGCGCCCGCACACCAGCCGTTTTAACTCATGTCCCTGCTCAGAAGACGATGTTAGGCCATCTGCATTGATACACTGTAAAGCATATCGATTTTTTTTAGAGTAGATACCAAAAGCATAGAATATATAGAATATGATTTAAAGAGTAAAATATGCTTTAAAAGATGCTAGTGCGAATGGTCTTACCAGTAGCTACAAGGGCCAGTACATGAAGCTACTATATATATAGCCATAACAGCCACTAAACAAATACTTCCTCCTTTCTCAAAAGATTGTCACTTTCTAATTCATTTTTGAACTAGAAGGTGACAATCTTTTGAGAAAGGAGAGATTATCAGTTATTAGAACTTGCCCGCCACACCAGCAATAGTTTTCCCACTGAGATAGCGGTATGCACAATACACAATGGCGACTTACTTTTTTAATAATTTGTAGGGGATAAGTAATAGATACCTGTTCAAGATGAGTGTGGGTGAATCACCCGAAAAAACTAACCCTTTCAGACCGATAGAAATGTAGTGGTCGATTTAGCTAGCTAGCTAGCTAGCCTAGGCATATAGATGATATCCACTGATATCATTTGGTTAGTGCTTAACATAGTGTGATTCCAATTCTATGCAATAGGTACAAATGGAGAGGTATCGACTGAATTAGGTAAAGTGGTTGTAGCTAGTAACCTGTGGCCGCCGGAACGCAATTCCGACGTGAGCGCCTACGGCGGCTGCCAGCGAGCGTGGAAGTGGTTTTTTATTCTGTTACGATCTCTCATTTATGAGTAGGTGGTCCATATAGGCACCGAGGCCTGGCCATCCGACTCGGCGACCCCACATGCCACACACCATACCCATGTGTTAACGTCGCTTACAAGCAAGCATCACTTGCTACGGGGTTACATGTCGGGTGCTACAGTGGTACAGGTACAACTAGCAGTACTTACAAAAAAGTTTGTTTGATTCGCTTTCAAGTTCGAGACCAGACTATGCATTGAGTAGGATCTAATATTCACATATAAGAAACAATATAAATTAGCTCTTTGAACGGTAATCTAGCTGCTTTACCATATTAGTTCAACTTTGCAATATTTTTGTTATATACAATAACTGGTTCAAAGTGACATCAGTAGCATAAACAGGGATTTGCTAATAACAACTATGTAAACTGTGGATTCACAAAAAACCATAGCTTTGTGTGGCTACTGCTTTTCAGTGTTGGCACTGATAGTTATTTTTTTGAAAAAAAGGTACTGGTGCTGATTGTTAGTGGTCATTGGTGGTTGGTGGTGTCTTATCAGTTAGGCAGCCGACAAGTGTTGCCCGTTGTTTTAGCCAGGATCATAGGACACATTCAATCTCACCAGCCTCACAAGTACAATCCACTAAGCATTGAGTCTACAACTTGTTGTGTGCAAGGATCAAGATTGTAGATCTAGCTCTGATACCAATATTGGCCCATACTACGAGCTGTGGGCCCAACAGGGAGAAATCTTTGTACCCTAAAAGCTAGTCCAAGAGATTATAGACTCCCACTACTTTTAGGTTCATACAATCCTTCTCCATAACTAATATTATACTATTTCTAAAATCCATACAGTAGGTGGTTGGCTACCTACCTTGCTCTTGCATTGAGGTCATTGAAATTCACAACCTCAATTTAACTTTGTCAAGCTACTACTATTGCATGGATTTCATGGGTAGTGGTCCATAAAACAAAAATTACAAAATACATTTAAATTATAAATAATTGTGTGGAAAATTAATACCACAAAGCATCATTTAATGGAAGTCAAACCAACATATATATGATATAATTATATTTGCCATATCCTGAAGTTGGGAAGAAGACAAAGAAGACCACATGTGCGCGCTCGCTTCCACTATCACTGTTCATTTAATAGATAGGACTAGTATGTTTATACCTTTGGTTTTAAGTCTAATAGTGATTTTACATCCAAAAATTAGAGTTTGTGACTTTACTCTTAGTTTTTTGAAACAGAGCCAAAGTATACACTAGTTCGCTATGGGCTATTAAAGGTGCTTAATATTAGGAAAATTAACAATGCCTTATGATTTTACCTCTACTTTTAATATAGTCATGTTAACAGTATGTATTTAGCAGCATATTGAACAAGAAATTTTTATATATATGAAATATTATTGAATTTTGAAATAATATCATTTTTACCATGAAATTTATTGTAATTTGGACAACATGCCAGCAGTGTTTCAGAAAAAAATTGGTAACATTTCAGCAGCATAATTACATAATATTTCAGCAACAATTCTTTGGTAAAATAGACATATAAATTAACACATAGTATCACATAGTCATATTATGCAAGTCCAAAAGAATCAAATAATAGGTCCAACAAAAGTCTCACTAGTCATCACACGTTCATATAAAAGAACACCTAATACATAACTAAGATAATTATTCAAATCCAAATAATGTTGGTAGCCTTCCGCCCTTTCTAGTATTCCTCTTTTTTGTCCCCCCTTCCTCTTCCTCTTATACTTGCACTTGCACTTGGTCATATTAGAGAGCAAAAACAAGTAAATTAACAAGTTTATGGTAATTAATTGTAAAATTTAGAAATAATTTGTCGACTGTTGGAGTCGGCAGATCCCCTAACACTATGAGAAGTGTTTGAAGGAGTTTGTGGTTCGGTCTGGGCGCGCGGAGATCTAAGAAAGTGAAATGCGATTTGGACACGAGTGACACGGTGGTTTACGTGGTTCGGGCCGCCTGAGCGTAATACCCTACTCCACGGGTGTGTGTTTGTTGTATTAACTTGTGAGCTTCCGAGTGTTCGAGAGTTCTCCAGTTCTCCCTGTGTATCGTCGGTTTGTCCTTTTATAGTACAAGGACCAACCGTTACAAGTCAGCCTGGCCCGACATGTGGCCCTGGCGGTTATTAGTATTGATACACGAGATTAATTGTTGTTAATAACCCTGTAACGGCTCCGACAGTGCCGTTACAGGTGTTAATATCATCCGATTAAGTGTCATTAATGTGGAATTAATGATAATTAATCGGGTCTTGAAGTCTGCAGCTGTCCTTTGGAGATCCGGAGCCGTTACAACGTCTCCCGGGGATTTGAAGCGGTTTAGCTCCGACGTATGGACACGTGGCAGCTCCGGAGCTTGCTTGGGAGAAGCGGGAAGCTCCGGGGTGACCTGGCACGTGTCATGTCCGGAGCTTCTCTCGGTCGGGGGCTACCTCCGGAGGTGCCGTTTCAGTACTTGGCCCGGAGCTTCACCCTTGCGGGTAATAGCTCTGGGCTGACAGTACACGTGGCAACCTAGAGGTTAACCATGTTGGAGAAGCGGGTCCGGTCACGTCTGGCGAGTGGGCCCCCAAGGGTCTTCAATTTGAGTTGATGTCCTTCCCTTGAGATCTTTGTAACCTCAGGGGGTGTATGGTTTTTAGGGTACCGACATAATTAATTTCAACAAATCTTACTTAGTTGTGTGTACAACAGTTGAATTATTGGGACCCACTATTGATGTATTTTCTAAAGATGAGAGTGCATCCTCTTTTCTTGAGTTGTAAGACCTCCTTGACAATCCTTGTCTATATGGCCTAGTTTATGATATTCACTAAATCTCATCTTGTTCTTTATACCAACCTCATAAGATGCTTTGATCCTTGTTTTTCATAGCCTCTCTGGTTTTCTCCTCATTTAGGCGTGGTTGTAGATTTTCTGAACTAAATCAACAAGCGACCATTGATGATTGCATTTCAATGGATTGAAAACACTCGTGTATGTCCTCATCATATCAACAAAGAAGTATTCATGGAAAAATTCTTTCATCAGCACCTCTCTACTGAGCTATGCAATAACAGACAAAACATGATTATAGGATTTTTGAATCACTTGCAAGCCCTGCATACTAAGATCATTACATACTAAGATTCATTTTGGTCTAAGTTGATTGCATGCCTTATTGTAGACACCGTTACTTCAAAAGTAACACCTCCACATATTAAGATCTCATGATACTTTATAGCCTCGTTTTTAGCATTCAAGTCTCGAATAATGAGAAGAATTATCGTATCGTGCATGTTTTTGGCAATCTTGTTTCTAAACAATAAACTTAATTTGATTTGAAAAAAAAATCTAAACTCATGCCACAAGTTATTGGTCCTTGTAAGATTCTTTAAAAATTTAATGATAATGCATATAAACTTGAGTTGCCTCTGAATTTTTGAGTTCGCCTCACATTTAACATTTTAGATTTACGACCATACTTGGGAGAGGAAGATGAGCTTGATTCAACAACATCTTTAATTTAAAAGTGGAGATGATGAGCACATCGCTACAATGGATGCACACATTCATTCTATTGTTATACAAGGACAAATCACAAGAGTGAGAACACGACAACTAAATAATCATGTGATTTTTAATAAGTTCTCTACATATGAGTTAAAGAATCAATTATTATTTAATGATGTATTTATTATTAGGAATCATGAGGAGAGGTATGGGGGACTAGAGATTAGCAAGAAGTGGAGAGGAGCAGAAGGGACGTCCGCATCAAGTTAGAGATCAAGCCACACTCGAAGTCCATTAGCAATTGGCCTTCAAACTCACACATAGGACACATACAAACTCCATTTTTGATGCTCTACATATGTATGGAAAGCTAAGGAGAAAATATTTGCAATGCACCGATTTTTTTCTTAGATTAATATGTTATACGATGAAACTAGGGATGATGTTAATAAAAATTAGAGCTATGGAGGAAGACCTTAGAATCCAAGAGGTTTAGTCTTAGTAGGACCAAGACAAAGTATATTATGTGCGACTTTAGTGGTGTTGGATGCGGAGAGGGAAATGTTACTCTTCAAGGACAAATATTACCTAGGAGGGACTCATTTTGATATTTAGGGTCAATATTACAAAGTAATGATGATATTAATGAGGATGTTTGCCATAGGATCAAGGTCGGATGGACGAAGTGGTGACAAATATCTGGAATCCTATGTGACAAAAAGATTCCACAAAAGTTGAAAGGAAATTTCTATAGGACGGTGATCAGACCAAGGACGCTATATGGGGCAGAATGTTTGCCTACCAAAAGACAACATATCCAACAAATGAGTGTTGAAAAGATGCACATATTAAGGTGAATGTGCGGTAACACAAGAAAAGACCGAATTAGGAATGAGGTGATACGTGATAGGGTAGGGGTGGCTCCAATTGAGGAGAAGCTAATCCATCATCAACTACGGTGATTTGGGCATCTCCAGCGGAGACCTCCAGAAGCACCGACCAATGGTGGGATTCTAAAGGTAGGGAAAATATTAGGAGAGGTAGAGGACGACCAAGTCTGATATGGTAGGAGGCGGTGAAGTGAGACTTGAAGGAGTGGGTTATACCTAGAGGTTTGGGTCATGATGGGACTGCATTGAAAATAGCAATTCACGTGTCGAAATCATATTTTTTGTGTATTTTGTTATTCTTATCTTCTTTCTTATTACTTCATTTTCTTTCTAACAAATAAATCTCAAAATCTTAATTTATTTGTATTTTTTTACTATCACATTATTTTTCTACTACTTTTTTTAAAGCAAAAAATTGTTGGGTTTCATTTGTAGCCGACCTCAACTTACTTGGGACAAAGGCTTGGATGATGATGTTGTTGTTGTATTGATCTGTTATACACAATTTCACCATTCTTCTGTTTGTTGAACCCCAAAACTCCAACTTCAACCATTTCAGATTGCTGCTTTTTTGTTCTTGCTCGTATTATCGGATGAAGTTGCAGGATTAGAATTCTTGGTGAGGTGTCACTACATGAGAAAGTCTCATCCGAGTCGAGCCCGCATGAAGAACGGAGACGAACAAACAATGCGTCTCTATCGTCGCGTCTCGCATTACGTAGTTATTAGAGACAAGCGGTGGGCATGTCACCGATCAGCATAAGTGCAAGACAAGCTCAAATACAATGCATCTTCTTTCTTTTAGTAATACCAGATGAGCACTATGGAGTCATCGGAGATGACCGACGGGTGCGTCACCAATTAGCATACGCCATGCGAGACAAGCTCTAAGAGAGCGCATCGTAGATTTATTGAATGATCCAAGACGGGCTTTATGGAAGCCCGTCGTAGATTTGTTGACTTATCACACGATCTTAAGGAAGCTCGTATCCTTTCTTTAAGCAACCCGAGATGATCTTTCTTCTTAACTTGTCGCTGATGTATCTACTGGCTGTTATATTATGGCACTAAGAGGAGACGTACCATGTTAAATGCCCGTCTCCTATTAGATGCCTCCCACCCTCTGTTTACTCTGCTTGCCGAGTGCATCCTGGAGCTAGCTAGGATTTGGCAGCCGCATAAACAGTGTCAGCAACATACACATACATGAACATATGTATAGCCAAATAGATATCACACCTTAACTAATATTGACCAATCAAATATTAACAAAGTGTCGATCGTGGTTAGCAAGTAACTAACTACACAAATAATGCCTTTGTTCATCCTAATTACCAGGTAACTAATTACACACATCATAACTGTCATCATCTAATCATGTATACCATAATGAAAATTTTCCCTTTGGATCAATGACTTCATTAACGATGAGCCTTCATAGCCTCTCTCTAATGCGATCTTGAAGGCGGTTTCGTAGTCCTGCCACACGATAAAATAAGAATTAACAAAAGATAAATAAAATCACTAAAATCTTATAAAATATTATCCAATTTCCACCACATTCACTCAAACAGTCACATAAGAGAGCAAATATCTGAACGCTTAGGAACAAATTGGTATACAATTGTAATAAACACATGAACTGTTAGTGAATGGAGACCGAGCTTACATGTAGCACAAGCACATGCAGTTGGTGAGCATATGCAAAGCATCAGCAGAGAAATTGTTCTCATCATAAAGGATATGGTAGTGAGCTGGTCTGCTCGTCCCCTGAAAAAACAAACCTTTACATTCCATTGATGCATTAATACTCTGATATCAAAAACCCGTGAGAGCAACACCAATTATCGCATATGTATCTTGATTCCAGCATGGCTGCAGAGGTAGAAATCAAACTCACTAGGATGGCAAATGGTAGTGTAAACCACAATTCCTGCAGTTTCAAAGTTTTGTGAATCAGAATTGACAATATACATGATAGTCAAAACAAATACATTACTTCTGCATTGTACATAAATAAGGAAGATAAATGTATACCGTACTGAAAATTCTCTCTTTGGATCAATGACTTCATTAACGATGAGCCTTCATTAGACATCCTCAAATTCAATAAAATCACTAAAATGTACGCTTTGAGGGCAGGGTCGAGGCGGCGGAGTGCTCAGGGGACAAGGGACGAGGTGGCAACATGCTTCGGGGATGAGCTGGCGGAGGCGTCGGAGCGGCGGTTTCTCAACTCTCTGATGACAGCAGGTCGACGGTGTTGGCAGTGTCGTGGTTGCCAAAAATTTGAAACTTTTACTACAACTGTTTGACCAAATTTGGAAATGTGTTGGTTAGGGCTTGATTCATACCTATTAAGAAGGTAAGGGTCGACGGTGGCAGCACGCTCTGAGGGCAGGGTCGAGGCGGCGTCGTGCTCTAGGGACAGGGGACGAGGCAGCGACATGCTCCGGGGACGAGCTAGTGGAGGCCCCAGAGCAACGGTTCCTCAACTCTTTGATGACGAAAGTTAGGGTTGATGGCGGGGTCGGGGTCGACGTACGGCGGCAGCGCAACAATGACAAAGAGCGAGTTGAAGAAGAGAGACGGGGGTAGTGTGCTTAGGGGACAGGATGATAAGGCTGTGGCGTGCTCCGGGGACGGGATGATCAAGCAGCGGCGTGCTCCAGGGATGAGGTGGCCTAGGTGCTGGAGCTGCGGTTTCTAGGTAGAGAGAGCGTGAGTAAGTTTTGTACGAAAATTTTGGCCAAGTTTTGGGAGAAAGCGTGCAAGAGCAAAAAATAGCAAAACTTGGAGACGAGCCTAAATAGTGCCCGTCTCTCATTTGCCCGTCTCCCTTACGTCGAGCGCAAAAAATTTCGCCAAGTTTTGGGAGAGAGCGCACGAGAGATAAAAATAGCTAGGTGAAAAAAATTGAAGATGGGCTTTTATAATGCCCGTCTCTCATTCGCTCGTCTTCCTTTTGCCGGAGGTCAAAAATCAGCGACAATCCTTTATAATGCCCGTCTCTCATTTGCTCGTCTGCTTTTTACCACTCGCACCACATCGTGAGCGTCCGTTGCCACTTGTGTGGGGAGTTAACATTGTGAGCGTCTGTTGTCACTCGCGCGCAGAGATATAATGGAATTTAGTGAGAAACAAGCGCAATGATATTGCAATTCAGAGATAATTTGCAACTCAATGAATTTCATAGTTCATACACATTGCGTGCCCTCTAAGCTATACATTTCTAAACTAAATTCCTATGAAGCTCTCATTGATCAATCTAAACTGTACCGTCCAGCTTGCTCCCGAACACGTATCTTATATTCTCCTAGATCCTAAAAATATAGACATTCTTTAAATTAACAAATGTCGAATAAGGAATGATATATAACCTATGTTAGTCACTAACACATAGTTAATAACCTTGATAAGTAAATTATAACAATCATTTTCAACATCGGGCACATTTGGCTGATAAAGCAAATACAAGTAGTATAGTTTTGATTATAAAACCAGACCATCACCCCTACGAAATATCAATTTAAACAACATAAGAAAGTAGTTCAAATATGTTCGGGAATAATTACTAATTACTTGAGCAAAATAAGTCTATCCTACAGTCTCTTAATCAAGAACTCCAAGGCAGAGTGCTCTTGAGTGATGGACATTCGGGTGGAAGAAATCACATGGAAAGACGCATCTTGGAGGCACCAACGGATAGTCCTCCGAGAAAGAGATTGTCAGGGGTAGTAACCACCTTCTCAATCAGTCTACAAAACAAATTCATTAATAATGGGATGATGTTGTACTAGATATAATTGTGCTTGTTCTTCATGACTTACCCCTTCTTTACCTGGGACTATGAACTGTCACTTCAATAATCTCCTGACTCAGGCTTCGTAGAGAAACACTATGTGGAGAAATTGGACAAACAAGTGACGCAAATGGCGAGCTGTGAAACTGCAAATACAAAAAAAAAAGACGGAAAAACAAAACTATAGAGTGTTAAGTTAATCAGTCCATTCCAAAGCTACATACAACCATGCGATCGGTGTGCTATATGTACATACATAGGGATGGTTCTTGCGCCACGCCAAGCGCTCCTCCTTCAGTCGGTTACGCGCCAAGTCGATATCAAACCCAGCCATGAACTACATAAAAAGTTGAATATAAGTAGCATAGAATAGGAGAGAGTAGCGACGACAAAGGATGGTACAATGAGGACGGTGACGACGGTTAGGACGGCGACGACGACGACAACGGAGATGGTGAACAGAGGCGCCGGTCGCACTGGAAGTTGGTCGAACAGAGGCGACAGTCACACTGGTGTTGGTCGATCAGTAAGTGAGAAGCGTAGCCTGAGGTGGCAAAGATACATGGGAAATAAAAGCGAGACACGCGAATAAAAGCTCGTCTTCCATTGTTGGAAAAGAAAGATGTGCGACACGAGGACTGTAGAAAACTTAATTTTGGTCGCGGTGGTGCAGAGACACGTGTGACCGGCGTGCGACATTTCGTTTCCCCGAGGCGAGCGATTTCGCGTTCCATCGTCCATTAATGTGTGTAAAAAGAACTGCTCCATCGTCGACTCCGCACAGACCTTATATAAGGCGCGCCATCAGTTCTCCACAAGTATGTCTCTCTTTTTGCATTCGTTTCTCCTCTTCTTTGTCTTCTTTGCATCGACGACCCACCATGGCCAAAATGTTCCGCCGCCAAGCCTGCTGAGGGAGCCACCCTCCAAGAGACAGTGTTGCGCCTCCCCCGAGAGGCTCAACAACGAACTGACCTGTTATGATGCGAAAGGTGTACAAAAGTGTGTCTCGCGCTATGAGTTCCTTGAGTCTGAGTACCCTTCCAAAGTTTACTAGAATAGGTACCACCGACCACTACCTCTATGCCATCACGGATGTGGCCGATCGTCTCAACATTCTGTTCAAGACGATGGTCCAGGTGCTTAGCACCGAGGGCTGCAGTAACGTGGTGATGGCGACTGAGAGGAATCTCGGTCGCGGGGTTGCACCCAATGCAACTAGAGCAGTCGGCCCAGGTTCCTGTTGCACCGGCGCTGGTGTCATCGTCGGAGGAGGAGTAGGATTTTAGTTTTTCTTTTATTCTTTTTAGATGATGTTTTTCTTTCTTGTGTCTTCTTGTATTTTTTTCTTGTATTTTGTAATATATTGTGTTAATGAATGAAATTTATCTGTTATCATCCGTGTGACTAAAAATTATCTTGTGTGTTCAATTGTGTAAATGAATGAATGTGTGATGTGTTCATCGTGTTCCTCAGGAATGACAATTCATAAATAAGGAAGGATTTGATTATTTTTTTATTTAAATCGGACTACAGTGAAGGTTCTCTACATTGGAATAATTTTGTTATCAAATGAATGTGCACTAAGTTGAGTGATGTGTTTATATATGTGTGATATCAAGTGAACTGAAGCAAAAATATCGAGAAAATAACGAAGCTAAAAGAGACATCGAGAATAGGAGATGTGCTTTGTTGTTAAGCACGTCTCTTTTTTGGCAGAGGAGCGGGCGCGACGAGCTTTCGGTAAATACGTCTCATTTCCTTTCATCACAGAAGCTCGTCTCCCATTTGTCAGAAGTGCAAGCGCGTCTCGGATATTTTTTTAAATGAGACGAGCGTATAGTAGCACGTCTCCTTTTACGCTCAGTCACATCTTTTTTTTCGTGAACCAGCATCCTCGCTGAAACAGACTCATCTCGTTTATCCATATCAGTGACGATCGCCTTTGCGCTCGTCGCTGATCTTTGTCTCTCATTTGAGTTTCTTACGTAGTGTGTGCGTACAGCTGATAACCAACAGAGTGATGGTGTAGTAATTGCTGAGGTTTTCGTGTTTTGCTCGGAGTGTTGGATCATCAACGTTCGGATTTCTATCGCAATAGAGTCATCTTTTAGAAGATGTGGCTTAATCCACTCATTAATTAATCTACTCCAGACTATATATATGGATCTTGTCATGACTCATGAAAGAGATCATTGTTTGCACTCGATGCATCTCTTCTCACAGCAACGTAACTGCAGTATATGATGGAATATATTTACCATAAAGTGGGTGATCTACTTTCATCAGTAACTCAATCAGGTTGCTTGTTTGACATAATCAAAGGACATAGTTGACGTTTCTGTATTTCCGCTAGATCTCCACCATAAACACCATTTCAACTTTTTCATTGACCCATACATGCACTCACATCCTTACTTTCACACTAATAAATATATTCTTTTTATTTTCTATCCATTAAAGACTTACCAACCAACGTTATGGAATTACCTTGCCATGTATAGTCTATATATGTCACTGAATTGAATTTTTTAAGAAAAGAAAGAGAGAAAAGAATACCACTCTGGCTCAACGCGTTCACATGCCTCTAATATAGCAAGGAATGGAAGCGCCTTACATATTGCAGCTGAAAGCAAGTCTAACAAAAAAGATAGCAAATTAAATACATGGAACTACTGTTGGAGCAATTAACTTAATTATTCATCAAGTGATAATTCTGTTCATTAGCACCTCAGTGAATTATACGCATAGGTCCCTTTCAAGTGGATTTGGAAAATAAAGGTTTGCAAAAAACCAAAGATATCAACCTGGATATTCTTCAAAGATAGATTGAGCTCTAGAAATCAGAAGGAAAAGTTATACGATACAATGGAATAACCCCCAGAAAAATATTAACATATTTGATCTTATGTTTGCAATCATTTGGTACTTAAATCAAATTTTTATATGGAATTGGCATACTTCAAGTAAATTCGTGTATCGATGCATTTTGTCCAACAAGATTACAAGTATAATGTAGACTGACTTCTATATTTCCTCCTCTAAAAATATTAGTACTAGAAGACATGGGCAACAGTTCTCATCGTTTCTTTTCTTATATCCCACTATATTCCTACTCTAATCTTACATTAATAATTATAGGAAACATTATAGTTTAGTTGGACAGTTTTATTATTACAGTGACTAATGGATGTGATTTTCTGCAACCTTTCAGTGTAAATGCAACCTTTCTGCAACCTTTTATTCTGGGCGCAGCTTGCTCAATCACATGAAATCAATATAGTTATTATCCAAATAATTTGTTCTTACTAGCGGACAAATATTTTTTTACATAACAATGTAACTTCATCTATCTTAACAAACGACTTAATGGTCGCATAGCTGGCCTGCTTGAAAAATAGATATAAAACGTGACATCCATTTGTAAATGTTTATCTTAAGTACACGCAAATGATTTTTCAATCAACCACATAGTAACACGTCCAGTCATATGAGTTTCATTTGATAAAATATTCAAAGCAGACCTATGACGGCATATACAGACTTATTGAGACACTTCATATTTTCTTAATTTCCTTCCTGGTTAATGTTCATTAGAGTGACATGTGTTTCCTTGGAACTCTGGACCATTGACCTGCACGGATAGCTCCCCAGCGGACACATGTGATCGATGGCATCACCAACTGGCGCATTTCTTCCATCAATATTCGTGAGTTTCCGGATTTCCATTCCATGCATATTGTTCTTCTCTAAAGTACATGTACAAGAACTTACGGAAGTTATCAAGAGAACAAAAAGAGTTGCCTTAATGTGCATTATTTCTTGTTTTCCCTGCAAGTTATAAACAAAAATGTCAGTCAACATGTTTCCTCTCAAGATTATATTTATGAATAATCACATTTCTTCAATATGGAAAATGTTTTGCAACTAATGACGTTTTTCAAAGAAGAACAAAAAAAATACTTACGGTGTAGGCGAAACAGCTCAAGCATATAAATATGCTTTCACTTGTGGCCCTCGGTTCTTTAAACAAAATGTGATACCAACTCATGCTACTTATAGAGAGAAGAAACAACTTTACTGCACATTTAAACTGTTCACACTCCATGAAATTGGAAGCTTGCTTCACCTCCAATTAAAGTTAACAGACAACAGAAGGTGGGTGAATTTTTGCGCACTAAACATTTGTTGCTTTCTCGAAGTTAATGCAGTGAGCAAAACTAATAACTAAAAATTGTCATGTACTGTATTTTTTTACGCATTAAGTTGTATTGTCACAATAATGATGCAGAAATGGTGTTTTTTCAGATGATAAATATTATAATTCAATTTTTATCATATAGATGCACTCCTTGAAATTGCAAGAGAAGTCTCTATTAACGTATATTGTAGATTTAAAATTATTAATGTAGCAGAAACTTGATACACATTCAAAACGTTTCCCTATCTGACACTAAAGAACACAACAGGTAGACCAACTTTTTTTTTTTTTTTTTGTGGAGGGACAGGGATACTAAATATATCTTAAAGTCTGGACTATAATTGATGTTTCATGGATATTTTAAGGAAAGTTTTATTAGATTCCAGCCTTGGCTCAGATTGTTAGTTCTATGCAGACATCTATATGATGCTCATTTTAAGTAGCTAGCAGCAGTAAAATAATACAGTCTCAATCCGTTCTCCCTCTTGAAATGAGTGTTTTTATCCCCCCACCCCCCAGAAACTGTTGGAGCAGCGCTTCACACCGAGATGGTCAACAGATCGATGAACGCTGAGTTCACGCTGTGGGTGATGAGGTGAACGCAAAACAGAGTGTATTAGTGGGCGAGAGAAAGAGACTGTTGTGGTGGCGATGCATCCACAAAAAATTGAAACACTTGTATTTATATGCAGAGTACATGATCATGCATTGAACTGTTCAACTAGATCCTAGAACCTCGCATCATGTACGACATGAACGCCATGACCCGTTCGCGTCCGCGACATATGCTTAGTGGACTAGACTTATTCCTGCGGCTAATTCATGAGCCGTTACAAAATAACAAATATGCAGACTAAACGTGCAACAAAATTAAATGGACAACAAAAACTACACGCTTGTAAGTTACTATCTGAACATGTGATAGATGAAACTGCAATGAGTCACTTGCTTAACAGATGTACTTGTGTGTTTATCTCCATGATGGATGATCCCATTTGATGACTTGTGACTATGTATGGAGGACGAAATAAATGGATGTCTGATAATATGATTGACGATTCTGCATATATAGGGCCTGTTTGGTTTCACTTATTTTAGTCTTGCTTATGTGAGAAGCATGCTTACGTGAGAAGCAGAGATCTAGCTAAGCTGATTACTGGAGAGTATAAGTGTTTGGAAACTTAGATTATTTTGAATGGATTATCCTGTAAAATGACCACTATACCCTTGAATCTAATTACACCTCATTTTTCATGTTTTTTTCTCCTCTATTTATGGAAATTAATGCTGCATCAAGGATGAATTTTGTCACGTTGGTTGCATCCAGGTCATACCTTACGTGAATGAATCATGCGGCAGGAAATTAAAAAAAAAAAATTGCAGGTCCAGCATGTGAATGGAGCATCCGGCAGAGACTGCAGGTCCAGCACACGTGAATGAAACATCCGGCAGAGAGGGAGCGCTCGGGACGGATCACCGCCTGGAGGTGGCGCCGCGGGTAGAGGGCGCTCGTGACGGACCTCCGCGCGGAGAGGGCGCGCCGCTGCGTGGCCGACGGGAGTGCGGTTGCTCTCGGACCGCCGTTGCATGGCCGCCGGGAGCGCCGGACCGCTCGATCCGTACGGGAGTTCGGCGGGCGAGCGGGATACCGAGGCGGTACGGGGGTAACCGAGGATGGGCCGCGACCCTAAAACGCGAGCGCTCAGTGTATTTTGGCATTTTGAAGTAATCTGTTCAGAAATTAATTACAAATTAAGCTATGTGTTTCGGTGGAATTTTCACTTTTTTTTTCATTGATAAGCTGCTTATAAGTGAAAACAAACAGGGTCATAGAGTTGTTTCCTGTTGGAGAGTTAAATGAGTGCAATCATATGATTGGAACCGTCAGAAACTACCATTCATATTGTTCTATTTTTTTCTGTCCATGTCATTTCCCTAGGACATTAGGACTCCATAAAAATTAGCAATCCATATGTTATAATCTTAGTTTACTGGTGCTAATGGGCCTGTAGCCCTGTGGTAATGGCAGGTGGTTGTCATTCTATCCACTAGAGTTTAATTTCTAGAATTGACTCCGGTGTCGTATAGGGGCTGAATCCTCATAGTAAATTTCAGATGTCTCTCTCGCATGTGAAGCAATAATGGGAAGTGACATCCCTGTCATACATGGGATTCCGATGGATTATAGTTATCTTTCGTTCTTAAAAATTGCATGTAGTTGTAGGGTTGAATATGTGTGTGGTTGTGTGTGGGTGATGTGAGTGAACGTGTACATACATAGAGTGATACTATATGCAGAAGCAGGGGTGCAAAATCTAATTTATAATCTTGTTACTCTTGATTTAATAAAGTGCTCATTATAAAAAATACTATAGTTAAACCTGATAGAGATGGTTCAAATAAAAATTTTAGTTTATTCGTACTTTGTTTACTCTTCTCTCTTTTCTTTTATTTACATTTCATATATTAATTAAAAATAAATTAAACTTGTCGGTTTCATATTTAGCCTACCCAACATGCTTGGGATAAAGATTTGTTCTTTTATTGTGTCATTTCCCTTACCAATAATCTTAAAGAGTAGCTATTTTTAGCAATAGTGGTTGACTGGTCAAATTTGACGCCGAGAAATGTTTACTGTTGCCTTGCCAATAGATAAACTATACCTTTCCTGAGCACTATCCCATGTTGGCGTTTTCTTGGCGGTGTCTGGCCTTCACAAATAATTGGATGTGTGGTAGTGTGAGATATATATGCTTAGTTTGCATATTGCGTTAACTACGATCCATATATGTGGAGTGCATTAGCATCGCCCGAAAATTGATGATGGAAGCGGCTTGTCCGTTTTTCCATTTTGTCATTGTGACAAGGCGACTGAAAATTAAGCAACATTATGTAATATATTAAATATAATTTGTTACATTCCCATAGATAAGTGAAAATCACTCTGCGTTATGAAAGACACATTTCTTTTTATGTCACGAGAGCAGGGGAACAAGTGTATTCTTTAGCCTTAGCTTTTAAGACATCAGGGGTGTATTTTTCACCGCACTTTCTTTTGTCCACCCATTAACTAGTGGAGAATCCATTTTCCATGTTAGAATTTATATAATAAAGAATTATAAAGCAAAACTTCCACTTTACTCCCTATATAAGTAGTACATCACTTCATGTTGGATTAGCAGTTGCACAAAAGCCACTGAAAATCAGTTCAATCAATTCACTCTTGATTCAGTAAGTATTATTATTTTTCTTTCAAAGAGTCTTCCAGATTTTTAGGTGACGATTCTATTAATGCAAATATTTATCCGACTTATGTTTGCCATTTATCATCTTTTCTCCATATGTTGAAGTCACAATGAAGCTTGCCTTGTTCATCATTTACCTCCTGGTTGTTATCAAGTCATGCACCTGCGTGCCAAATGACATGAAAAAGGATGGATCGTATGGTAACACTGTGCAGCAGAGAGAAATTCGCAATCTGATTACTGGTACTGATGGAAGGAATGGCCCTCCTAGCAATGATCACCAGTGCCCACTTGGGACCTACCCTAATTGTCAAGGGATGTCATAAAGCAGTATGGAATCCCCTGATGTAGGTGGAAACTGAGCCTGTCTCTGTTGATAATGGAGCTTGGAGATTTGGGGAAGAAATAATCCAAGATCCATGCCAATGTATATTTTTCTATATTTTGTTTTGTCGTGCTAATAAATCGTGCTAGCTTTAATACGCTTACAGCTTTTTTGAACCACTTTGACCTTTCTATGCGAATTCACGAGGTTTTCAAAATGTTTAGACACGATGTGATGTTCAACGGTTGTTTAAATGTGCTCTGAACAACCATTATCAAGAATTATTCCACTTCTGCTGTATCGTTCATGTGTAATTGACTTTTTGATGCTGTCGATCAAGATGACTGTATATTTCTACAAAGTGAACACTACTACAAAAAGAGCTATCTGAATGGACACATCAGAACCAGCTGTTGGTTTAGAATCAATTAAAAATTGTTATCAGTACTTGTTCTTTACCTCCGTGGTCCAATTTCAAGTGAGACGTCAATAACCGGTGCAGCTAGATCATATCAGAATCGGCTCATAGAAAGAAAAAAAGTACTGAAACGAATTCAAATCGTCTGGACCTGTTCTTGTCTCTAACCGGCACAGAAATCTATAAATTTCAGAACTGGAGAGTAACTCAAATCGGTTTGATAATCGAAGACTTTCTTTACCTGTTCCTAACAGTAATCGGCAGTACAAATCCGATCCTGTTCCTATAAGCAACCGGTTTTGATACTTTGTAGATTTCTCTACCACTTCATAACATAAACCTGAACTAAAACAGAAACTAATCAGATTGGGTTCGTATAAACAACCGGGTTTTGAAACATCGCCAACTTTTTGTACCAACTCGTTTTATGAACCGGCAGTGAAATTATCAGTAATCAGATCCAGTTTTTCTTGTACACCCGGTTTTGATACTCCGTAGATTTTCTGTACCAGTTCTTAAAAACAACCGACACTGAAATATGAAGTATCCGAATTCGGTTTGTTTGTACAAACTGGTTTAGATACTTGGCATACTTTATGTACCATTTCGTTAACGAAATAAAAACTGTAATATGTAGTACATATTCGGTTCATTTTGGCAACCGATTTTCTATACCACTTTGTAACAGAAACCGACACTAATAAGATTTGATTCATACAAACAATCAGTTCTGAAACAACGCATACTATCTGTACCAGTTCAAATTTTAATTGGATTATGTTTTTCTTGTGCAACCAATTTTGATACTTTCTAGATTTTATGTACCAATTCTTAAATACGGCCGACATTGAAATATGATGTAATCGAATTTGGTTTGTTTGTACACTACAGGAAACGCGATCATTTGCGACGGCCGTCCTACACTACACCATGGTACACTTTCGCCAACACATAGAAATGTCGGCATAAAGTACTTGTAGAGACACTAAAACTGTGGGCAAAAGTTTTACCGACAGATTGTAAACAGTCGTGGTAGAAGCTGTCGGCTTAGGCTTTGGCGACAGTTAAAACTTTTGCCGACAGTTGGTGTGTGGGAAAACGCAGAGCCTACGCCGACAGTTCGTATTTTTCCCCACAGTAACACTTTTACCGACAATAGATATGTGGGCTAACAAAATTTTCTGCCTCAAAGGGCACATACATCATATATATATATATATATATATATATATATATATATATATATATATATATATATATATATATATATATGTATATGTATATATACATACATATATAACCACCACATCTTCCATCACTCAATTCATAATTTCAATAGTATATACACAATCACAACTCAATTAGATTCATTAACATGCAAACCGTGTGCAATTTGCACAGCACAAACATATCCATTAATATGCATGGTTCCATATAGATAAAATTAAGATCTTCGAAATAAAGTAGCAGCATACATGTCCAATAATTATCAAATCGGGTCATAAGTTAAGTTTCAGCCTATTATACAGTACCATACATATGACCCATTGAGAGAATATACATGTTTCTCTCTACTCACAAATAGTTCTAACTATACAGTCATACACAACATTTTCTTGTTGCACAAAAGGTCACTCTAAAAGCTTGTAACATGCCTTGCTGCCAAAAGGTTACTACTCCAATTAGTTGAAGCTTGTAACATGCCTTGATGCCAAAAAGTTACTACTCCAATTAATTAGTTGCTAGTGCACCTATCACAGTTAAAAAGAATAATCAGCACACAATACAAGCAAGGAAATAATCAGGAAAATAATATTGAACACTATAATTCATATGTTGGAAGGTTGCTGGAACATTATAATGAACACTACAAACAAGGTTGCTGGAACACTATAATGAAGACAATAATTGTAATTCATTCACAGTTTGAGACATTCTGAATTCTGATGAACCAATGGAATTTTTCTGATCGCGCTCATCCAAAAATTCAATCAGTCAGTGGATGCATCCTTGAAAAACATAGAAAGTGTGTCACCATCGACTAGCTCAAATCTATCTAAACTAACTTCAGTAACCAGTCAAAATGACTAAGAAAAATTCTCATCCATTAGTATCTGCATTGAATTTTTTTGGAAGTGATGACCCATCTGGCAAAACATCCTCAAGTAACTCTAGTAGCATGTCAAAACTTTTATCACTCCACCCCCCCAAGAAATTTTATATGCAGCAATCTAATCATGAAACGAAGCATTGAAAAGTTTCTACAACCAGGATATAGTTCTTTGGCCGCATCTTCTACCAATTTGTAGAAGGATTCCATATCCTCATCATGTTCTCCTACGTCCCCTTCTAAGTCACCCATGTCATCTAAACCCCCAGCTAAGTCTCTAAGTAAATCTGAAATATCATCTTCTTCATTGGACTTCTGCACTTCTACTCTATCAGGTTGCTAGCTATTTGGAAAAAAACTAGACCTTGATTCTCCATGATATAACCAGGTTATGTACCCCTGTGTAAACCCCTCACAAATCAAGTGCTCACATACTGCATCTCTGGCTCTCCAAGAACTGTTTTTACATGCCTTACATGGGCACAATATTGTGTTTCCTTTAGCTGAGTTACTAAAAGCATACTCCAAAAAATTGTCAAGTCCTTTTATATATTCATCAGTTTGTCTAGGCAAATTCATCCATCTTTTATCCATGATACACTCAATAAAAGTTGAGTCAAAATTTCAGATATATGAACAAATCCACCTATATAGAAACATCAAACTTCAGATATATCTCATTTTTTCACATTCAAACAACACACAAAATATATAGCACATATATTTATTCTGAATGAAAAATTGTATCACACAATTCTTATTAGTAAGAATGCTAGAAGAAAAGGAACATACCAATCACTGTTCAATAAAAATGAGAATGTCAGTGTTAAAGCCTTGGTCCAGTACTACTCTCTGAAATTAGTCCTACAACCAAACATCAACAAGAGGATGAATAGATGGAAAGAAAGAGTCACAAAGAACTCATAGCTCTCTTTCTCCCTAATTTTTCTTTATTTCACAGTACCCTTCACCCAAAATATATTGAATCATACCCAACTCTAATGCTATTGAATCAAACCCAAAAAGTAGAACCAAATCTAAATAAATTTCTGTAGAACAACAAAACAAAGATTAGGGACAGATTAGCCTGAGTACACAAATACATTATTAGTCTAACTATACTTCATACCTGACCCATGGATTTGGCAGCCTCACGGAGCTTTTTTACTGATCTGCAACTGGACTGATTTGCTGCTAGATTAGGGACTGATTTGCAGCTGGATTAGGGACTGATTTGCGGCTAGATTAAGGACTGATTTGGGCTGGCTGCAAGCTGGACGGAAGCTGGTGGATGCACACACACGCTCAGCTGGCTGAAGCACACGAGCAGGTGCAGATGCAGCCGGCGGAAGCACGAACGCAGAAGCAGGCACGCGAGAGGAAGCAGCAACCGGCAGAAGCAGTACGCGTGTGATTTCTGGAGCGAGCCAGCGGCGCTCGGTGGAAGCTCTCACGCGCGGTTCGTGGAGGGGCGCTCGGCGCCGATGGGAGAGCAGCGCTCGGGCGCTGGCGGCGGCCGTAGATGGAGATGGGTTGGGGACGCGCGTGGGTAGAGTGGATTGGGGATTTTTGTTAGGTTAATTTTTTTAGGCGCGCACATTTTTAGTCAGGCTTCCGCCTTCTTACGTGCGCTTTTTTTTGCCATGCCGCCAAATTTTTAGTATTGCACAGGCACACCTCTAGGCCGACACATCAACTGTTGCATCATTAAGCTACACCGACACTTTTGTTGTCGGGTAAGAATTGCTGACATAAATTCTGCCAGCACAAAAATACCGACACATTATATGTAGGGTTATTGTGTTATTGCCGACAGTTTTTTTGAGTGCAAAATATCAACCTATTGCCCACAGCTTGTACGTCGTCCATAGTCATGTTTTACCAACAGTTAATTGTGGCCAATAGTGTACCATGGTGTAGTGCTAATTTGCGACGGCCGGCCGTTGCAAATAAACCTATTTGCGATGGCCCGCAAATGGCCGTTACAAATTAAAAAAGTCGTCGCAAATAGACACTTATTTGCGACGACTGCTACAGGAACCGTCACGAATAAGTAGGCCGACGCAAATAAAGCTTATTTGCGAAGGCATTTTCCATTAGCCGTCGCAAATAGTGTTAATTGCGACGACCAAACCTAATGTCGTCGCAATTAACGTGGCCGTCGCAAGTTAAAGACCTATACTGTCGGGCCGAACTCATTTCTAAACCGCTTCGTCCCTACACACGCCACCGCCGCCCCGCTCCGTCGACGCCCCCGCCGCCGGCCCACCGCCCCCGCTCCCGCCGCCGACCCGCCGCGCCCCCAGCCCCCCGCCGCCCCGGCCCCTGCGCCCCCGGCCCCGCCGCCCTGGCCCCTGCGCCCCTGCGCCCCCCCCCCCCTCGCGCCCCCCGCCGCCCCGGCCCCGGACAGCAGCGCCGCCAACCTCCTCCAACGCCTCTGTCATCCGTCCGACGCCGCCGGCCCGCTGCTCCACGCCGCACAAGTAAAGAAGGCATTTAGTTATTAATTTTTAGATAATTAGTTGTTAATTGTTAATTGATTATTAGTTGTTGATTGTTCTTGATGATTAATTGTTATACGAATTAATTGTTAGGTTGTTGTTAATTAATTGTTCATTCTCATTAATTGTTAGTAGTTGCTAATCAGGTTCGAATTGTAATTAATTGTTAGTTAGTTGTTAATAGTTGACTATTCTAATTAATTATTAATTAGTTGTTAATTGGATCTTAATGTTACTATATATGCTTAGGTTTTATTTAATAATGTTTAAGATTTGTATTATTACTCTCATTTATTGTTTTCTGATTAAAATACAGTTGCTTATGTTTTCGTTAATATTTTTTATGCTTATGTATTATATATAGAAACGGCTAAACAAAAGGGTCGTCGTACGTAAAGTAGGCATCATATATGTAGCGTATATACGGCCCATCGGGCCCAACCCTAACCTTCATTCGAGGTCGGGCAAAGAGAGAATGACGCCGCTGCAGTGTGGGTCACGATCGTGACCCGTGACTGGTGACATGAGGTGAATCGTTAGGGTTAAGTGTATATGGGTCGGGCGGCCCATTACTAACCCTAAAAGTCTGTAACCAGTTATCTCTCCGCCGCAAGACCCCCCATTCACATCGCGCGTGTTTGTGAGTACGTATAAGAGATGAAAACTCCGAAAACGTATGTTGCGAGTATGTGTCCTTGACTCGCAACATCCGTAAGGCAACAGGTTTCTCAGCTAACCAGTTGCCCCCCTTTGTACTTTAAGAACTGCACCGGATAGGGGGATGTAGTGTTAAATAGGCGGCGTTATGTTGCTGAAATTTCGTGATTTGTGAGACGGATGATAATCAAACATTGATGAATCATTAGGGTTAAGTGACCAACCCGGAAGGACACGAGACATAATAATTGTGATCGTGCCGTGTAGACCATTGTAGTGGTACCGTATGCGTCAAGGCGATACGGAAGCGAACATGTTGGTAAGGACGTAAATGACCCGCGATTGCATGGACGGTGGAAATGGATGTGGAATTGTCATCTAGACCAACTTTCCTCTCACTCTTTCTCTAGTTCTTTCCTCTCTCTCTTAAATGACTTCAAAATGAAAATAAGCAATGTAACCTATTGTGTGTACATTAACGACAATTTCTTTCGCATTAAACAGCAGAGCCAAATATGGGTGAAGACAGTAGTTGGATGTATACTGGCTGGAAGAGCAAAAATGGTGGTCACTCGGATGAGTGGTACATCAAGTTAGATAAATTTTTGGATTGAGCATTTTCATTGTCAACGGAAGATATGGTGCGGTGCTCATGTACAAAATGTTGTAACACCAAGTTTTTGAGAAGATGGGAGCTTTCGTTTCACTTATGTCGAAACGGTTTCACTCCACATTATGAAGTGTGGACCTTTCACGGCGAGACTAATTCTCGATTCATAGCAGAAGTGCATGAGGATGATGATATAACAGAGGTTGATAGGATGGATGAGATGCTAGAAGCTCTAGAAGCGGAGGATCCTCTTACAAATGAGGCAGAGGAGTTCTTCGAGGAGCTGAAGAAATCACAAGAGTCATTGCATGAACACACGGTTGTGACCGTACTTGCTTTCTTGACCATATTTATGAAAATTAAGTCCAAGTATTTTTTTTCCATCAACTACTACAATGATCTCATGAAATTGATTTGCGGTATCCTTCCACAACCTCACAAAGCGCCACTAGATATGTACCAGTCAAAGATCAAGATATCTGGTCTCGGTATGAAGTATGAGAAAATCTATGTGTGCCCAGACAACTGCATGCTATTCTGGAAAGAGCACGACAACGAGAAGATGTGCTTGGAATGTGGTAAATCAAGATATGTCGAAGTTGTTAATAACGATGGCGATAATGTGATGACAGATGTCGCACATAAGCAGCTTCGTTACTTGCCTGTGACACCTCAGTTGAAGCGGTTGTTTCTTTCAAAAAGAACCACAAGACACATGAGATGACACAAAGAAGGTAAACGTGAGAACAAAAAATTCTTGACGCATTCGTCCGACGGTGATGCTTGGAAGGCGCTAGACTGTTTCGATCCAGACTTTTCTCGTGATGCGAGGAATGTTTGCATCAGATTAGCGAGAGACGGATTCTCACTGTTCAGTACGAACGCCACACCATACTCCTGTTGGCCCATCTTTTGTCATTCCGTACAACCTGCCACCTGCTCTTTCTACGAAGAACGAGTTCATATTTCTCAGCCTCATTGTACCTAGACCTGATCATCCCGGATCACGTCTCAACGTGATGTTGAAATCGCTAATCTAAGAATTGAAAGTCTTGTGGACAGGAGTCAAAGCGTACGACAATTACAAGAAGCAGAAATTCAATCTTCGAGCTGCTTATTTGTGGTATGTCTATGATTTGCCAGCATACGGCATGTTTTCCGGATGGAACACTCACGGTCGTCTGACGTGTCCGATATGTGCTTCAGACACGGATTGCTTTCGACTAACTCATGGAGGCAAAATATCTTACTTTGATTGTCACAGACGTTGGCTGCCCTTGAATCACATATTTAGGCAGCAAAGGCATGTCTTTCAAAAGAACACTGTTGTGACTAAAAGACCACCGAAGTGTCTCAACGGGTCAGAAATTTCTGATATGTTGGACAAACTGGTGCTTGATGAAGGTCGTCCTGTATATTTTGTAGGTTATGGAGAGGAACATAATTGGACTCACATATGTGGACTTTGGGAGCTACCGTATGTGAAGTCGTTGATTCTAATGCACAACATTGATGTCATGCATCAAGAGCGTAACATGAGCAAAAGTATCATAAGCACTTGCATGGATATGTCTGGCAAAACGAAAGATAATTACAAAGCTAGACTAGATTTGGCAGATATTTGTTACCGTCCAACTCTTGAAATCTCTGAAAGTGGTGGGAAGCCACATGCTTCTTTCTGTCTTCAATTGAAAGAAAATAAATAAGTTATGAAATAGATGAAAACTTTGAAATTCTCATATGGTTATGCAGCTAGCCTGAAACGAGCCGTAAATGTGAACACAGGAAACCTCACTGGGTTGAAGAGTCATGATTATCACATTATAATGGAAAGACTCTTAACTGTAATGTTTTGAGGCTATCTAGATGATGCTGTGTGGAAGGTTTTAGACGAGCTCAGCTATTTCTATAGACATCTTTGTGCTAAAGAAATCAAGATAGGGATGATGGATAAGTTAGATAAGGAGATACCCATACTTTTATGTAAGATGAAAAAAAGTTTCCACCGGGTTTCTTCAATCCAATGCAACATCTGCTTATTCATCTTCCATTCGAAGCTAAATTTAGCGGTCCTGTGCAATACAGGTGGATGTATCACATTGAAAGAGCGTTACGATATCTGAAACCAATGGTTGGCAACAGGGCAAGAGTGGAAGGGTGCATCGCTGAAGCATATGCTCTTAAGGAAGTAGGATACTTTTTAAGTGTCTACTTTACGGAAGAAAACAATATCAATACTTTAGCGATGCGGTACAATGTGGACGAAGCACCCCCTTTAAGCGACCTTTCCATTTTTCAAACGAGAGGCACTATCGTTGGTAGCTACACAACCTATGTGCTATCCGAACATGACAAGATTGTTGCTTTACTCTACATGTACGCAAATATAGAAGGCATGCAGGAATACTTCGAGTAAGTGTTTGTCCTACATTTATGCTAATCGACATATTTTACTACACATTTATTATAAAAGATGTTTTTTCACGTTCAACAAGTTCCACAAACAATGTTGGCCACATAGGCATCAACCTACGGCCAAACAAGTAGAAGGGATGTGAAAAGAATGAATAAATGGGGGGCATAGTTTCCTATCCTAGTTTCGAGATTATGTAATACTCTCTCGTCTTCTATGTATTATAGGTTACTATTATTAAAGAAGTGTTATTTTAACTTACGATCATTTTTGACAGTGTCGGACTCACAATGTCTATGAAGATTTGCGGCAGCTATCTTATAGATTGGTGAATGTTAGAAGCTATGGTAGATATGACGTAAATGGCTTTCGATTCCGTATAACTCATTTTGAAGCTCTTCGTCCTCTCGCGGCAACATCAAATTCCGGTGTTGTAACGAGAGCAATTGACACTCAAGGGAATTTAACCGCTTATTATGGGATCGTCAACAAAATCCTTGAATTTACTTTTATTGGAAATAAGACCCTTCGAGTTGTATTCTTTGACTGTGACTGGTTTGATCGCACTCATGGAACTCGAAAAAACCAATTTGGAATGGTGGAAGTGAAACATAAGGACCGACTACGAGGTTAAGATACATTTGTTCTTGCGCATCAAGTGGAACATGTGTATTGTCTACCTTATCCATGCACGAAGCTCAGTGGTTGGTGGGTGGTATATAAGGTGAATCCTCGTGAGCGGTTATATACTCCTGGGGATGATGGTTACCATGATAGCGAAGACGTTGAAGAAGTGTACCAAGAAGAAGAGTTGCCAGACACTTTTATCGTCGAGCTTGGTGCAGGACTCGATCAATTAGTTGGAGATGTTGAAGATGTAAAGCCAGATGATATGCAAAAACAGAAATTATAACAGGTCACGATGGAAGATCGTTGGGATTGTTTAAGGAGTAGGGCACATGATAATGATGTTGATGAATTTTGAAATTGATTACAAGTAATGTTTTCTTGAAGATAGTAACATGAATTTTGTATATCTTATTTGCATATTTACTGATTATCTATTAAAATAGGATAGCGTCAAAGAAGGGTAAGAAGGTTCCGCCGACGATGGGGTTTCTACCCTTCTAGACGTGAGGACGCTTTCGCTGGTGCCTCGTCGACTGGGAGCAGATGCTCTCAGATGCTGGGGCACGTTCTTAGCAGCTCTAGAGCTTTGTCACAGGTAAATTTCACTCGTTTTTGACAAATTCTTTAAATTCAATTTATAAAATTTACTTATGAATCATTTGAATGTTGTAGTCCCCACCGACTGACTCAGAGGTTGCGGCGCCAGTTGACCTTGGCTACCCTTCGGCCAGCCAGCCCTCGGCCAGCCAACCCTCGGCTCGCGAGCCTTCTGTTCCTGACCCTTTTGACTCGTCTAGTGACGAGCCTTCTGGGTCACCTGACGTAGCACCCCAACAGACGCGTTAGACGAGGAGGACTCACTTTGTCAGTCCTCCATCGGTCCCTTCACAGAGGATCGTGATTCGTCCGGTCGGAGACAGGTAATAAAAATTATAGTGTTCAATTTTGGTTTCTTTTGGTTACTTAAGTAATGAATCAATAAATATCTTGCAGGGTTTGGGACAACACGTCCTTCACCGGTGAGAGACACCAAAGACCGGTGAACGGTGTCCTCGGGTCCTTAGTGCGTTTGCACTATCCCGGGGTCATCAACAGGGTGCCTGCTCTTTCGTGGGAGGACTATGCACGCGTCCATCACCAGGAGCATGACAACCTTCAGAGGTTGTATGGGCTGATTTTATGATAAGTATGTTAAAAATAGTTTCTAAGTTTTAACTCTTAAACTCTTTTAATGAACATCTCTTCAATATATTCTTTATCACAAACAAGGTTTACTTTAGAGGACCCGAATGACCCTCGCCTGGTTGAGGATGCGAGGAGAGTGTTTCACAACAACGCTGCCAAGGCGCTTCAACAAGCGTTGTCGAATGCTCGTGTTCAAATTATTAATGAGCACTTGAAGACGAACCAGCACCACGTGCTACACTTCCAGCAAGAGAGCGAGAGGCACCTGACGGAGCAGGAGTATGCGCAGGTACGTGGGGTGCAGTAAGTATTTTTTATGATAATTTCTTTGATGGTATTTTTAACGATCTACAACTATGCGCAGGGCCACGTGAGCTGGTTGCAGGGTCGGACCGATGCATTTTGGGCCCTTTGTCGGTACTGGGCTAGTGATGAGTTTAAGGCTAAGTCCGTGAAGGCTCAAGAGTGCAGAGGGGTCGAGGGGAAGAGCAGGCACGGCCAAGATAAACACTTGTGTTTAGCTAAACGCATGATAAGTGGATGTAACTTATGTTTATATATTCATAATATATTGTTCGTACTAACATGTATTGACAAGAGCGCGAGACGGGGGTGCCGCCGACCCCTGCTGAGATCTGGAAGAGAGGTCACAGGGACCCTTCTCAGCCTCAGGGGTGCAGTCAGGTTGCAGCCGAGCGATTGGTAAGTTTAGAAATCATTCATATTAAATATAACTATATGGATTGTTGAACTTACACGGTTTCCTTGTTTTGCAGGCTAAGTACGGGGAGGAGGCTAGGAAGATACATGGCGAAGATTTCGATCGGGAATGTGAACCAATCGATCCTCAAGCCGCGTATGCAAGCGGAGATGTAAAAGCACAGGAAGGTGAGTTTATAAGTCATTTTATCATTTTTAATTCAAAGTATTCAAGATATTTCAATTTCATATTACTGACTCTCTTTTTTATAGGCTCGCCATATTCGACGGAGTTGTCGACTCGAGGGCGGGGAGACCAGCGAGAGGCAGCTCCATGCAGGCTTCTTCGGTGGGCACGGCAGGTCGCCGCGTCTCGCAGAGGGACATTGAGATGCAGTCCCTCTGACAAACTGTAGAAGAGAATCTCACGCGACAAGAGGAGGCGGAACACCAAAGGATCGCGATGGAGGCCACGATCCATTCCCAGGCAGCAGCATTGGCGCAGATGCGGGAAGCAATGGAGGTAACAAAATAAAAACTAAAGTTCTCATTAATTCAGTGTAATTGACTTACTAATAGGTAACATTTAATGTTTGCAATGACAGGTCATGGCTCGGGCGCAAGGTCTGGGGATCAAGCTACTGCCACTACCGGTCCTTCCAGGCGACCTCTCTTTTGCGGGTCAGGTAATTTTCTATGTCAACTTAACAATTCTAGTTTTAACTCAACTTTACCAAAATAAAGCGAGAAAATGGAGTGAGAGTGAAAGATATATAGAGTGAGAGATGAAGTTAGAAGAGGAAGGAAGATAGGGAAAAAAAGGATTGAGATAGAAGAGAGAGGAGATAGTTAGATAGAATAAAAGGATTGAGATGGAAGAAAGAGAGAGATAGTTAGATAGAGTGGGAGAGGGATGACGAGAGAGAGGGAGATTGGAGATAGAAGGAGAGGAGGAGAGAGGGAGAAAGGGAGATGTAGATTGAGATAGAGGGAGGAAGATAGAGGGAAAATCATAGAAATAGAGAGATAGAGGAATGAAAGAAGAGAGAAAGAGAGAGGAATGAAAGAAGAGAGAAAGAGAGGGGATCTAGATGGAGATAGAGGGAGGGGGAGGGGGAGGGAGAGATGTTGATAGATTTATATTCTAACTCTAAGTTTCATTAATTGTAGTGATCTGCGACGGCTGCACAAACTTCGTCGCCGTCGCTACCGCCACCTGGAATGAGGCGCGACGACGACTTCGACTTTGGAGGTGGCTTCGGAGGTGGCTTCGAAGGTCAGACGGGTGAGTGAGCCCTTGTTTGGTTTGTTTATGATGATGCGATGTATCGATGATGTGTTGTGATGTGTTTTGTGACTGTTATGATCTGTTTCGTGACTGTTTGTTATATATTGCCTGTTCTGTTATTCTGGCCATCGAGTCGGGTAGTATTTTCTTTTATTAAAAAAAACCTTATTTGCGACGGCTTTTTAAAAGTACCGTCGCAAATAAGGTTCTAGGCTGTCACAATTAAGCCTCTGTTATTTGCGACGGCCAGACCATCACAATTAAGGTCCTATTTGCGACGGCCAGGCTGTCGCAAATGGCTGCATGGGCCCCGTCAGTTGACCGAGTGGGACCCATCGTGTAACCTTATTTGCGACAGTCTGGCCGTCACAAATAGGGACTTAATTGCAACGGCCAGGCCGTCGCAAACCGCCATGTGGGGCCCATTGGCCCCTGGCAATAATTTGCGACGGCCGGTGTCGGCCGTCGCAAATAAGCCTATTTGCGACAGTGGCTGTCGCAAATAAGCTTATTGTGACGTATTATTTGCGACGGCCAGAAGCTGTCGCAAATAGCTTATTTGCGACGGTTTTTAGCTTATTTGCGACGACCCTGGCCGTCGCAAATCGTCGGGATTCCTGTAGTGGTACAATCGATTTTGACACTTGGCAGACTTTTTGTACCATTTTGTTAATGTAATCGAAGTTGTAATATGTACTATCGGTGTTTTAAAAACCGACAAGTACCGATTTTGCCATGCGTCCTTTGTTGAGGTGTCCTAGTGATGGAGTTCTGTACTCAGGATACCAAACATACACAATTCGATGGTACGTGATCACTATGCGGCTACAAACTATAGCAACCCTCCGTCTCGAGGAGGGACCCGCCACCAATGCCCCGGCCTGCTGAGGTCGGGTTACCCAGCCTTCCCAAGTCCCGACCCGAGAGGTCGTGGCGGACAATTCCTCCCGGGCTCAAGCCCAAGAGAGGCGGGTAGTTGGGAGCATTTATAACGGATTGTGAGCGTGGTAACTTCTGTAGAAGGGATGAACTCGCGATGTGATTCGTTGCAGTATAAGTCTGTCATCCAACTTGTCCGTCGTAGAGGAATATTACCCCACACACAATACGGTGCCTTGGACACCAAGAAGAAGTCAAGATTGAAGCTTCCGCACTCCGGACAGATCGGGTGCTTAGAACGAACATTGTAAATCCGGCCCCGTTATGAGGAATGTCAGTTAGATAGGACCGTCTCGCCCCCTATAAAAGGACCCCAAGGCCTTCCACGAGCGGGGTGGATTCACTTTGTATTCGCTTTATTTATGCATTTACTTTACGCACTTTCCCTTTGACGCACTTGCGTTCGTGCCTACTTTCATACGCTCGTGCACGTTTTGCTTACGCAATACTTTTATAGAGTTCTTCTTACTTTCTTAGAGTTCATGTACTTGAGCAAGGCTTGCCTGTAATATGTTCTCTCACCTTTTGAGTTAACAAAGATCACGGATAGACTCCCTACGGATGTAGGCCCTTTTTCGCCCGAACCAGGATAAATCTCTTGTCTTTTGCGGCTAGCCATATGAAGACGGACGCGATACAATACAAATTTACTAATCGGTTTTCCGAAATGCTGGCACCTAGCTATCGAGACATGGGGTTTATACTGGTTCAGGCAACATGTCATACATCCATTTTGGTGTTCTTATCTCTTTATTCATGGTGGGGAGGCTGTTTACAAGGGAACAATCCCTGTTGGTAGGTGAGGGGAGTGAAGCTACCTATGTGTGTGTGTTTGGGGGGGGGGGGCACACGCACTACTATCTACGCCCGGATCTCCTCATAAAAGAGGTGGGGTTACAAGGTATCCTAGTCTTCCAACACATCTTCTATGTTCCTCGGTGCGAGGACCAGGGTCCCGACATTCCAAAAATCGCATTGAGTAGTGTCGTGCGATGCGGCATCCAACAGCACACACAAAAACATATTCAAAATACATAACACAAATGAGCATGTCACATTCTTTTCTCTTTGTATAACAAAAATACTTTACAAAAGCGAAAGTTACATAATACACTCTCTCGAACCTAGTTACTGCACAAGTGAGAGTATTCAGCCCGGAATACCTCATGCTAGAACAATAAGCAAAGCAACGGCTCGTAGGGTTTCCGCTCGGCAATACAATCCGAGAGGGGTGATGCCTCACTATAGAACCTTTACATGCATCGTAACCTACAAAACATTAATCCACAAACCGTGAGCATTATGCTCAACAAGACTTAACTGTCTCACCTAATCACGCAACTCTACATGTTGAAAGCTTAAATCACATAGTGAAAGCATCTAGGCCCCCCATGAAGTACGGTTTCGGTGATTAATGACAACCATTGAACTTTACTAATGAATTTGTGAATGCAAGGTCCCCATAATCACTCAATAAAATGAAATGAATATGTCATTGGAGACCCATATACATTCAACTTTTGAGATCAAATCAATGAGATAAAGACAAGAAGTGAAAGCTCTTATGTCTAAGTCACTCAACCATAAGTTGACAACATACAATGCTTGAAGATCATCGGAGAGCCTTGTGGAACAAATGTCTAAGAGGTCATCTGAGCAAGACACAAAAGATTCACTCAAAACAACTCAAAGCAAACAAAATCAACTCACTGGATCAACCGATGATTTCAGAAATGTACACATCGGTCGAGTTGGTTCAACTGAAGAAGAAGACCTCAAACAAATGTACTCACCGGATCATCCGATGTGAATGGCTCAGTGAAATCGGTCCATCAGTACAGTTTGCAATACCATTGGACCAAATGAAGCACCGGATCATCCGATGTTCAGACTTACACACATCGGTCGATCACTCCAGTAAGCATCAAGATTAAGCAAATTCTGGAGGAAGAGCCACCGGATCATCCGATGAGAAGACAGGGGCAACATCGGTCTAACAACGGTCATATCTGACACGATGACGTCAGCCAAAGTAATTAGACCGATGATAACTAAAGGGGAGACATCGGATCATCCGGTGTTCACAGTAAAGTTCTGTCAGCCTACTTTTCCAACGGCTATTTCGGGGAGGCTGGCTATAAATACCCCCTAAACCGGTCATTTCAACAAGTCTTGATCACCAGAAGCTATCCACACATCCACAAGTGTTCAAGGCCAAGAGCAATCACTTCCACACCATTTCGATCATCTCTACACCAAAGTTTAGGCTAGAACTAGCTAGAGAGAGAGCTTGTGTGCCACCATTCTGGGTGAGTGGACTCTCTAGGATAGTGTGAGAGCCTCAAGGGTGTGCCCTTGGTGTTGTAACCGTGAGAAGACTTCCGGAGTTTACAACATCATCAACTCCATGCTCCAAAAAGAGTCACTTGACCACATTGAAGTTTCGGAGCTTATTGGAGATATACACGCTCATGAGATGAGTGTCCTTGGGATGATGGAGCAATCATCATCGAAGACAATTGCTCTAAAGGCCTCCACCAAGAAAACAAGCCACAAGAAGAAGAAGGTGGTTGAGCCTAGCTCAAGTGAAGAAGAACAAGCATCAAGTGAAGATGATGATGATGAGCTTGCATTGATGATGAGGAAGTTCTCACGCTTGAACTCCAAGATCACTAAGAAGGGATACACATTTGATCCCAAGAAGAGAGCATTCCTACCAAGGAGAGATGATCACAAGACATTCTATAATTGTGGTGATCAAGGCCACAACTCCTATGATTGTCCAAAACCGGACAAAAGAAGAGAGAACTACAAAGGCAAGCATCGCAAGCTTGAAGGAAGCGATGATGATGAAGAAGAAGCCAAACCAAAGCCAAGATCCTTTGGGAAGAAGAAACATGACAAGGGCAAGAAGGCAAGGCTCTTCCCAAAGAAAAGAAATGGCCCACAAAAGGTGTTCATGTGTGAGGCAAATGAATGGGTCACCGACGAAGAAACAAGTGATGAAGAGAGTGAAGAGGAAGAAGAAAGCTTGGTCGGCCTCGCCATCGCCAACAATGATGATGCACCTCTTCATCCACCGCCCATGTGCCTCATGGCTAAAGGTAACACCAAGGTATGTGATGACTCTAGCGATGATGAGCTTTCCCCCGATGATTTAACTTCTTTGATAAATGAATATCATGATATCATTAAGAGGGAAAAGAGTAAGGTTAAAATGCTTGAAGAAACTCGTGCTAAACTTGAGAGTGCTAACCTTGATTTGCTCGACAAGTATGAAAGCATACTCAAAGAGCATGACACGCTCAAATCCCATATCAAGCAAATTGAGGAAGAAAAGACTAAAATCAAGATAGATAATCATGAACTTGACTTAGCACACCAAACACTCTTGGAAGAGCACAACAAGTTAATACAAGAACATCAAACACTTAACCTTGCTCATGACATGCTTGATCAAGAGTTGAAAAATATGAAGAAGCAAACTCTTAATGATAAGATATCCATTATGTCAGTACCCTAGAAACCGTACACCCCTTGAGGTTACAAAGATCTCAAAGGAAAGTCATCTACTTGGTTTGAAGACCCTCGGAGGCCCACATGTCAGACATAACCGGACCCGCTTCTCCAACATGGTTAATCCCTGGGTCGCCACGTGTACTACCAAACCGGAGCTACCGCCCACAAGGGGGAAGCTCCGGGCCTTGTACCGAAACCGCACCTCCGGACTTAACCCCAGACCGAGAGAAGCTCCGGACCTGACATGTGTTGGGTAGCCCCGGAGCTACCTGTTTCCCACAGCAAGCTCCGGAGCTGCCACGCGTCCAATCGTCGGATCTTCAGCCTCTAACCTTCGGAAGACCCCGCAACGGCTCCGGATCTTCAAAGAGGAATCAAGGACTTCAAGGCCCGATTAAGTGTCATTAATATCATATTAATGACACTTAAACGGATGATATTAACACTAGTAACGGTACTGTCTAAGCCCGTTACAGGGTCATTAAGAGCAATTAAACATGTATCAATACTAGTAACCGCCGGGGCCACATGTCGGGCCACGCTAACTTGTAACGACCTGCCCTTGTACTATAAAAGGACAGGTCGACGATACACACGAGGAGAGACAGACACACACGCCACAGACGCTCGTCACAAGCTCATACTGCTAATACAACACCAACACACCCGTGGAGTAGGGTATTACGCTCAGGCGGCCCGAACCACGTAAATTCTTGTGTCTCCTGTGTCAATTCCTACTCACCTTCTTGAATCTCCGCGCGCCCACACCGAACATCAAACTCCCCTATCACTTTAGTAGTGAAGGGAGATCTGCCGGTTCAAACCGCCGACACATTACTTCTCATGACACTAATGCTTTGCACAAGTCTTTGCCTTTGAAAGCTAATGCTAGGGAGAAGGACTTGTTGGAAGAAATTGAGAGTCTCCGCACTAGTGTGGCTAGACTTTCAAAAGGAGAAGTCAAGCACAAGGAAATTCTCTTCCAACAAGCAAAGGCTTCAACAAGAGAGGACTTGGATCCTTCCCGGTGCCTAACAAAGGAAAGGTGCCCTCACCGGAGCTAAGAACAAACTTCATCAAGGAAGTTGGTTCTTATTGCCAACATTGTGAGGTCACTGGTCACCACACAAGGGAGTGTCCTCTTCCTAATCGACCTTCTCCTAAATTGCCTACTAACTATAAATCTACTTTCAATGATCATTATTATCTCTTGAGTAAAGTACATGGCAAGGTGAAGGCAAGGTTCATTGGCAAAGACATGAAGGGCATGAAGGGGAAGCTCCCCAAGCAACTTTGGGTCCCAAAAACACTTGTATCACACATACAAGGACCTAAGTTGGCTTGGGTGCCTAAAGTCAAAAATTGAATTCATGTGTGTAGGTGAACTACAAAGCCGGAGGAAAGCATTGGGTACTCGATAGCGGGTGCACTCAACATATGACCGGCAATGATGGTATGTTCACCACCATAGAAAACCCCGACAATCATGAACAAGTCACTTTTGGTGATAACTCTAAGGGAAAGGTAATTAGGTTAGGTAAAATTCCTATTTCAAATGATTTATCCATTTCTAATATTTTGTATGTTAAGTCACTCAGTTTCAATTTACTTTCTATTGCACAACTATGTGATCTTGGACTAATCTGCACATTTAGCAAAAATGATGTTGTTGTGAGTAGTGAAACTAGCCAAGACATAGTCTTCAAAGGATTTCGGCATCGACATCTCTACCTAGTGGACTTCGCCAACAAGAATGCTAGCTTGACCACTTGTCCTTTCACTAAGACAAGCTTGGGTTGGCTATGGCACCGACGCATAGCGCACATTGGAATGAGCAAACTCAAGAAGTCATTCAAGCTTGGGATGGTGACCGGCGTGAAGAATGTCACATTTGAGAAGAACAAGCTTTGTAGCGCTTGTCAAGCCGGGAAGCAAGTTGCTTCACACCACCCAATGAAGACAATGGTGTCAACCTCCAAGCCACTTGAGCTACTCCACATGGACCTCTTCGGACCGTCCACATATCAAAGCCTTGGTGGTAACCTCTATTGTCTCGTTATTGTTGATGACTATTCTCGCTATGCTTGGACTTTGTTTCTAGGTGACAAGAGTGAAACTCCGGAAGTGTTCAAGACCTTCACCAACCACGCGCAAAGGGAATTTCAACTTCCCATCATCAAGGTCCGGAGTGACAACGACACTGAATTCAAGAACTACAACATTTGGGAGTGGTGTGACCGCGAAGGCGTGAAACATGAGTTTTCGGCCACATACACTCCTCAACAAAACGGTGTCGTTGAAAGGAAGAACAAGACACTCATCACTCTTGCAAGAGCAATGCTTGATGACTACGGCACGTCGGAGAAGTTTTGGGCCGAAGCGATCAACACGGTGTGCCATGCCGCAAATAGGGTCTACCTACATCGCCTACTTCAAAAGACCCCGTACGAGCTTCTCATTGGGAGAAAGCCCAACATCTCCTACTTTCAAGTCTTTGGATGCAAGTGCTACATCTACCGCAAGAAAAGGATCGGTAAGTTTGAAAGAAGATGTGATGTTGGTATATTCCATGGTTATGCATCAAACTCAAAAGCATATCGAGTATTCAACCAAACCTCCGGTTTAGTTGAGGAAAGTTGTGATGTTGAGTTTGATGAGACTAATGGCTCCCAAGAGGAGAGTTATGGTCATGATGAAATAGATGATGAGCCTCTACGAGAAGCCATGAAGAACATGACTGTCGACTGTTGGAGTCGGCAGATCCCCTAACACTATGAGAAGTGTTTGAAGGAGTTTGTGGTTCGGTCTGGGCGCGCGGAGATCTAAGAAAGTGAAATGCGATTTGGACACGAGTGACACGGTGGTTTACGTGGTTCGGGCCGCCTGAGCGTAATACCCTACTCCACGGGTGTGTGTTTGTTGTATTAACTTGTGAGCTTCCGAGAGTTCTCGAGTTCTCTCTCCCGTGTATCGTCGGTTTGTCCTTTTATAGCACAAGGACAAACCGTTACAAGTCAGCCTGGCCCGACATGTGGCCCTGGCGGTTACTAGTATTGATACGCGAGATTAATTGTTGCTAATAACCCTGTAACGGCTCCGACAGTGCCGTTACAGGTGTTAATATCATCCGATTAAGTGTCATTAATGTGGAATTAATGATAATTAATCGGGTCTTGAAGTCTGCAGCTGTCCTTTGGAGATCCGGAGCCGTTACAACGTCTCCCGGGGATTTGAAGCGGTTTAGCTCCGACGTATGGACACGTGGCAGCTCCGGAGCTTGCTTGGGAGAAGCGGGAAGCTCCGGGGTGACCTGGCACGTGTCATGTCCGGAGCTTCTCTCGGTCGGGGGCTACCTCCGGAGGTGCCGTTTCAGTACTTGGCCCGGAGCTTCACCCTTGCGGGTAATAGCTCTGGGCTGACAGTACACGTGGCAACCTAGAGGTTAACCATGTTGGAGAAGCGGGTCCGGTCACGTCTGGCGAGTGGGCCCCCAAGGGTCTTCAATTTGAGTTGATGTCCTTCCCTTGAGATCTTTGTAACCTCAGGGGGTGTATGGTTTTTAGGGTACCGACAGTGGCCCCCTGGACCTACCTCCGGGGAAGGCCAACGGGATGGAGTCGTTCCGCCGGAGGTGGGTCCATACTTGTGACTCTTGAACTGGGTCTTCAAGAGTCTTCGGAGGTGCCTTTGGCGGGGCTTTATGGTTGAGTCCCGACGCGTGGCGCACCTCAGGCGGCAGATAAGATCTTTGACGTGCGGATCTCTCGCAATTGAAGGTCGTCGGTTCCCGATACGGAAACCGTATCGGTTCCGCGCGCCTTGTCAGTCCGCCGCCTTTGGGTTTCCCGCCTCGTGATGACAACTGTTCGCCTGGGTAAGAGCCTCGACTTGATCGTCAGGGTGGTCCCGGGCCCTCTTGTCATCGGCTGGGTCGAATTCTTGAGTAGTATGCTTAACTCCCCTGCAGTTTCCATCCAAGCGTTGCGAGGGCTTACTTAAGAAGGAAAGCGCACCGTCGGGAGTTCTTTACGCTTTCCATCTGTTCTTGCGCTCAAACTCCCAACTCGTGCTTTGCTTTTCTTCTCTCGCCTAGCTGTGCTGCGATGGAGTTGGGTCTGCGTGAGAGTCGTTTGAAGACGGAGAGCGATCTGAAGAAGGTCCGAACCCTCATGGGGTGGTCGTCGGACTTCTTCAACCGTTCAATCCGCACCGGAGGAGAGCTTCCCTTTAAAAAGGAGCGCTCCGGCGAAATGGTATACTTTTCATCGTATGCCATGGTGGGGTTGATCCCACCATTTTCTTCCTTCTTTTTGATGCTGCTGGACTTCTATGGTCTGCAGCTATACCACCTTGGCCCTCACTCCCTTCTCCTTGTGTCCATCTTTGTCCACTTCTGCGAGATGTGGGTGGGCATTCCTCCCTGCATCGAGCTCTTCCGCACTTTCTTCACCGTCCAAACCACCGGCCGAAGTGACGAGTACCTTGGCTTCTACTACTTTGTGAAGCGCAAGAAGTGCCCGTTCAAGTACCTCCGGTCGTTCCCTTCCGGGAAGTGGGATGACTGGAAGAAAGATTGGGTAGTTGTCCGGGTGGAGGAGCACGAGCGGTTGGAGTTGCCAGACGGTCTGCCCGGCATTGACACGTCGGTGTGGAGCGAAGTTCCGGTGCTGGCGGCAGCTTTCGACCCCGTCTTGTCCAGGATCCGCCAATGTGTGGAGGGAGGATTGACTCCCCAGGCGGTGTTCTGCAACTTCCTGTTCAACAGGTGGGCACCGCTGAAGAGGAGGGAGAAGCTCGCCTGGGCCCTCAACAGCGTGATGGACGAAGACCGGGTTGAAACCGGGTTGAAGTCCAGCATGGTGGGGAAGTCCTTGGAGTTTCACCTCAAGAAATTCCAGCACGGCATCGATGTAGACGGAGCGTACTTGACTCCGCCACCGGCTTTCCTCCCCCTGAACGAGGAAGTTGAGTTCTGCAGGGAGCTCCGGCGGAAGATGCCCGCGCTTGACGACCTTGGCGTCGTTGAGAGAAGATCGACCGCCTCGTTGGCGATCCCCGGGTTGTCGGAAGGCGGCTCCGCCCCTGTCTCTCAGCCAAGAGCTGAGGTCACCGGCAAGGGCAAGGAGCTGGCGGAGGAGCCAGAGAGCCGGAAGAGGAAGTTGCGTCATGCTGACGGGAGGTCCGTCGGGCTTGCTACTTCCCCGCCAGTTCCCCGTCCTCAGGAAGGAGGGTCCTCCGCTGCTGTAGCGTCTGTCCCCGTGGTGGGGTCTTTTCGGAGCGCTACTGTTCCGGCGGTGGGATCCTCCCGGAGTACGGCTGTCCCCGTGATGGGTCCCTCCGGAGGTGCCAGCTCCGGACAGGCGACTCCGATTCGAGAAGCGGTGAGGGCCTCCAGGTCTAGGAGTTCCTCCCGGTCAAGGAGAGCTCCGACCCGGGAAACGCCCGCGGCTACGGCAAGTCCTGGGAGTCCTCCCGGAGCTCCTACGCCGACCGTGGCCAGCCCGGAACGTCCGGGAAAGAGGTTTCGCGCAAGCTGGTGCGTGAGCCTCCCAAGGTAATTTTTCTTGCTTACCTCAATTAACTTTTAATTATAGCATCTGTTTGCTCAATTTCTTCATTCTTCATCTGCAGCGTTCCCAAGAAGGGGAGTGAAGCTCCGCCCTCAGCCACAGTGTCTGAGGCTGCGAGGGCTTCTGCTCCAGCCCCGGTGCCGCCCCAGGCGGAGGCTGCGACAGCTCCGGCGCCGGCTGTCGTGGTCATGGACCTCGACTCATCTCCAGAAGTTCCCGTGGTAGCGCCGGACCACGGGATTGAAGATGCGCCAGCGGCACCCGCTCCGGAGGTTGAAGCTCCGGGCCCTGGTGCTGCAGAAGTAGATGCTCCGGCTGTCGAGCCGGAGGAAGTAGCGGTCCCGGCTTCAGAGCCGGAAAATGCTGGAGCTTCGGCGGTCGAGCCGGAGGCAGCTGAAGCCCCGGCGTGCGAGCCGGAAGTTGAAGTGGTTCCGGCAATTGAGCCGGTTACTTCTGAAGCTCCGGTCGCAAGGCCGGTAGTTATTGGAGCGCCGGCTGCAGAGCCGGTGGTGGTGGAGGCAGGGGAGCTTGAGCTCCCCTCAGAAGAAGCGTCCCGGCCGGAGCCATTGGAGGCGACGACGTCGATGGTACCCGTGGCGGAGCCAGAGTGCCTGAACGAAGTCGCCGGCCCCCAGCCTGAGGGGGCGAATGAAGATTTGGTGGCGGGACCTTCTTCAGTGGCGACTGAGGCCATCCCGGAGGAGGGCCCTAGTGCCTTGGAAGCTCGGGGTTCCGCTCTCGCAGAGTGGGACCCAATTTTTGTAAATGAAGACCCGCTGGAACCAGCGGAGGAGACCCCAGAAGGTCCGGAGCCCATCTCGCTGTCGATGTCCATCGACAACGCTTGCTCCAGTCTGCGCCAAGTCCAACTAGCCTTCTTCCACGACAGCAAGGTTCTTGAAGAGGAGCGCCAAACCCTTAGGAGGTGGCGTAATAGACTCCAATTCGAAACCAAGCTGGCGCAGTCGAGGATCGCTGCGGACAAGGAATGGATCAAGCGGGAGAAGGTCCGCTTGGAGCTCTGGGGTGAGATGCTGGACGAGAGGGAGAGCATGACTCACAACCTCGACGCCCAATCCCGGGAGTACCACGACCAAGCTAAAGCTGCCAATGATGCGGCCAACGCCCGGTACGATCAACTCGAAGCCATCAGTACCGCACTCATCAAGCGCCGAGAAGCGCTTGAGGGAAGGGAAAAGCGGCTCGAGGATGAGGAGCAAAAACTCCTGGAGCTACGGGATGACGTCTTGCGACGTGAAGAAGAGCTCGCCGAGAAGACAGCTCTGGCGGACAAGGGCCTCGAGGAGCGCGCTAAAAAATTGGAAGAGCGCTGCCTCGAAGAGGAGGAGAAGACCTGGGTGCGAGGGCAGGAACTCTACGAGTATGAGTGTGCCCTCATCGCCCGGGAGAAGAAAATAGAGGCTAGGGAGAAAGACCTGGTCGACCGCCGGAACAAGATCCACCTCCGGGAGGAGGAGCTCGGAAGACTCGAAAAGCGGGTTGCTGCGAAGATTCAGCAAAACGCCAAAGAAGTTGAGCGCCTCTCCCGCGAGAATTCGGAGCTGGCGGCGGCCCGGAGGTCCTTGGAAGAGATGAAGGGCCTGAGGAAGACGGACTCCCTGCAAATTTGGGAGTTCCTGAGCAAGGCCGACGACGCGCTAGCGCCGATGGGTTTCAGCCCCGTGCTTCCGGATGATCCGGAGCCGGAGCCGGACCTTGCGCTGCAAGCGTTGGGCGCTGCGGGCAGCAAGCTCTCCAAGGTGGGCGACGTCATCGCGGACCAGTTGGAGGTCGAGGGGCAATCCCTGGCTAGGAACGTCACAGAATATGTGTTGACGTGCTACACTAGCCGGAACCCCCGATTCCCTCTGGACCCGGTGCTTGAAGGCCCAGTTGAAGGAGAAAACGAAGCTACCCGAGCCAGCGTGTCGGAGGTCGCCCAGAAGGTCGCTGAGTTCTTCCATAGGGTCTAGGACTATCTTTCTTAGCCTTTATTTGTATCTTCTCTTCTTCCTCAATTTTGTAATCCTTTGTCCCCAGATGTAATCTCCGGTCTTCAAATGAAATGAAATCCCCAATTTTTCGTGAATTTCATTTTTTGTCTTCAACATCTTTGTCTTCACTTGGCCCCCTGGTAGATGTGCACAATGTGATTGTGGACATGTACCAAAAGGATGTTGAGTTTTGTTGAAGACAAATTTGCTTCGAACTCGTGTAGTTTAGGTCCGAAGTCTTCGATAGTGAAGGTCCCTTGAAGTCATCGGAGCTTAGAAGCTCCGGCATTGCCCATTGTCGGAGCTTAGTAGCTCCGGCAATAGCCTCTACCAACACGTTGAGTGTCGATAGTTAATACTTCAAGGTGTCGGAGCTTAGTAGCTCCGGCAATGACCCTTGCCACGCCTGGCTTGCTGGCAACAGACTCTAGTGATAGAGTCTTCTCACCATCTTCAAGTTAACGCCGGTGGGAGTCGGAGCTTGGTTAACTCCAATTTTTCTCCATCAATGTTGGGTTTATTCTTCCTGCACACTTAGGCCAAGAAAAACAGTAAAATTCGTTCCTTATCTATAACTTCGTTGCGGCTTACGGTTCTCAAGAGAATTTCAAGTTGAACACGATTTTTAGTATGATTGGGTGAATTGTCTTTTCTTTTAGATCTAATTGTCCATGGACCCACCTTACTTTGGCCTGCCGGGGTGTAGGTAGAGTGGCGTACTTAGGGTGCTTGACCAGGCTAAGTCGATAGCGCACTCCGGCCCTAGAATGGCTTGGCGGCTTTCAGGCGAGTTGGCCACAGACGACATTTAAATCTAAAAAATCCGACAATTCAACTCAAATCGTACATAAATCGGTTAAACTAGAACTTCTTAAGAATTGCACGTTTCTGTTATAGACAAGAAAGAGAAAAATAAAAATGTCGAGCCTATGCAAAAATGAATGCACGTGGAGTCTATTTCACATGAAGATGTCTTTCATTATAGGTCCGGGGTACATGGGAAACGAGTACACTCTTAGGGTACGGAACCAGGCTAAGTGTGTTTGGTTTCTCGTTTGACCCTGGGTAGTTAGCCACACTTCTAGTCCGGAGACTGTATCAAGTGTTGCATGAGCTCTTCAAACCTTTCGGGAAAGGTCCGGCTGCTCTCCCGGAGGAACTACCCGACTCTGTACAATGACTCTATAACATACATTTCAAGTTACTTAAGACTCACCTCCGTGGAATTAAGTGTAGAACTTACGGAGGTGCTCGATGTTCCAAGGATTTGGGAGAGGTGTCCCATCCTCGGTAGCCAAGCGAACGCTTCCGGGACGGGATACTTTGATCACTCGGAAGGGTCCTTCCCAGCCGGGGGAGAGTTTGTTTTGCCCTTCTCTGGATAGTATTCTCCGTAGCACCAGATCGCCTTCCTCGAGCTGTCGGTTATGTACATGCCGCTGATGATAGCGCCGTAGAGCTTGGCGGTATCGGGCATTCCGAACAGCTGCTTGGCACCTTCCCTCCTCGAGGAGGTCTAGGTCTTCACGCCGGAGCTGGTCCTGCGCGGCTTCGTCGAAGGTCCGGACTCGGAGGGAACCCAGGGTGATCTCCGGAGGAAGGATCGCTTCTGCTCCGTACACCAGGAAGAAGGGTGTTTCTCCGGTTGCCCGACTTGGAGAAGTCCTGTTAGCCCATAGAGTGGGCGGAAGCTCCTCGATCCAATTAGCTCCGTGCTTTTTCAAACGCTCATAAGTGCGCGTTTTTAGTCCTTTAAGGATTTCCGCGTTTGCTCTCTCGGCTTGCCCATTGCTGGCAGGATGAGCTACGGAGGCGTAGCAAACTTGTATGCCGAGGTCTTCGCAATATCCTTGAAATGAGGAGCTTGTGAACTGAGTCCCATTATCAGTGATGATCTTATTTGGGACTCCGAATCTGCTCACGATAGATTGTAGAAAATTGATTGCAGATTGTTTGTTGATCGTCACAACAGGAGTAGCTTCCGGCCACTTGGTGAACTTGTCGATGGCGACATACAGGAACTTGTAACCTCCGACGGCTCTTGGGAAGGGTCCCAAGATGTCCATCCCCCACACGGCGAAAGGCCACGTAGGAGGTATCATTTGTAAGGGCTGAGCAGGTGTATGAATTTGCTTTGCATGAAATTGGCATGCTTTGCATTTCTTCACTAGCTCAGTAGCATCCTGGAGCGCTGTTGGCCAGTAGAAGCCGTGCCGAAAGGCTTTTCCGACCAGCGTGCGGGAAGACGCGTGGTTCCCGCACTCGCCTCCATGGATTTCTGCGAGGAGCTCGCAGCCTTCTTCCCTTGTGATGCACCGCATTAGGATGCCGTTGGCACCGCGCCGGTAGAGATCCCCTTCTACCAACGTGTATCTTTTAGCCAATCTGACTACCCGGTCAGCGGATACATCATCGTCAGGAAGGATGTTGCCTTTCAAGTAGTTCCGGATCTCCGAGATCCATGCATCGGAACTGACTTGAGCATTTGAGTCTTGCGTGCTGGGTTGCTCGGAGCTTCCGGCAGCACCTACGACCCTTGATGGCTGCCATGGTAACAGGGCCATCGGGACCGTCAGCTTCGTGATGCTGATCTCGCCCCCTTCGTTCAGCTCGGCAGGCTGAACTGTGGGTTTTGACATCCTCCGGACAAAGGTTCCGTCTGGAGCCGGAGCTCCGGTTGACGCCTTGGTCGAGAGTTCGTCAGCTTCAACGTTGTGAGCACGCTGAACATGATGAAGGTCTAGGACTTCGAAGTCCTTCTGAAGCCTCTGGACTTCAAGGAGATAAGCAGCCAGCTGGAGATTATTGCAGGTGCATTCACCCTTCACCTGTTTGATAACAAGTTGTGAATCTCCTTTGACCAGCAACTGCTTGACACCAAAGGATAGTGCCACCTTTAATCCATATATGAGTGCTTCGTACTCCGCCATGTTGTTGGTTGCCTTGAAATCAAGGTGCACCATGTATCTTACCTTCTCCCCGGTTGGTGTGAGGAGAAGGACTCCAGCTCCGGCTCCCTGCTTTTGCATGGAGCCGTCGAAGTAAAGGGTCCAGTGAGGCTTAGTGAAGGCCGGAACTTGTGGTTCCTTCTTCTGCTCGCTGGGGCCCCCAGAGTTTGATGGAGAGGGAGTCCATTCTGCCACGAAATCTGCCAACGCTTGACTCTTGATTGCTTGTCTTGGAATGAATTCGAGGTCGAATTCAGCCAGTTCCGCTGCCCACTTTGCAATATTCCCAGTTGAATTGGGATTATGCAGAATCGCTCGAAGTGGATATGAGGTTACCACCGAGACTTTGTGAGCTTGGAAATAGTGTCGAAGCTTCCTTGAGGCAATAAGAACTGCGTAGAGCATCTTATGTACCTCTAGGTATCGAGTCTTGGCATCATGTAACACTTCACTGATGAAGTATACTGGGCGTTGAACGGTCCGGACCCTCCCGGAGGGGTCCGGAGCTTCCTCTCCATTGATCCGGACCCTGTCGGAGGGGTCCAAACTATATTCGAGGACCTCCGGGTTCTGGGTGGAGGAACTCGGAGCTTCTTCAGGAATGACCTGGATCCTATCGGAAGGATCTGGGTCCTCTGAAGTGACTTCTTGAGGATTCAAGTCTGGGAGCTGGGACCCAGACCTGCTTTCGGGAACCTCCGGATCCTCCCGAAGGGATCTGGATTCCTGAGTATTGGGCAGTTCCGGTCTCTCCGCAACCAGAACCATACTGACGACTTCGTCAGCTGCTGAAATATAAAGCAATAAAGGCTCACCAGGGTTCGGAGCTACCAAGACTGGTAGAGTGGTGAGGAACTGTTTCAGCTCCTGGAATGCCTTCTCTGCCTCTTCAGACCATTGGAATGGTCCGGACTTCCTCAGTAACTTGAAGAAGGGAAGTGCCCTTTCCGCCAGTCTTGAAATGAATCGACTGAGGGCTGCTAGACATCCAGTTAATTTTTGGACGTCTTTGATGCGGGTTGGTGGCCGCATGTCTTCGATGGCTTTTATCTTCGCCGGATTAGCCTCTATACCCCGGTGACTTACCAGGAAACCAAGAAGCTTTCCGGAACTAACCCCGAAGACGCACTTGTCTGGGTTTAGCTTCGTGCGGGTGGCCCGCAGCTTGTCGAAGACAGCCTGCAAGGTATCCAAGAGGGACTCCTTGTTTTTGACTTTGACCACAATGTCATCAACGTACACCTCCACTATGTCTCTGATGAGTTCTTCGAAAGTTTTGTACATTGCTCGTACAAAAGTTGAAGCTGCATTCTTGAGACCAAAAGGCATGGCTGTGTAACAATACAATCCATCCACTGTGATGAATGAAGTATGTTCTTCATCTTCCCTAGACATCCGGATTTGATGATATCCCGAATATGCGTCTAGAAAACACAGCAACTCACACCCAGAGGTGGAATCCACTATCTGGTCTATTCTAGGTAGTGGGAATGGATCTTTTGGACATGCCTTATTCAGTGTGGTGTAGTCGATGCACATCCGAAGTTTCCCGCCGGCCTTAGGCACAACGACTGGGTTTGCCAGCCATTTTGGATGGTAGACTTCTCGGATGAATCCGGCTTCGAGCAACTTCTTCACTTCTTGTCGGATGAAGTTCTGTCGCTCTACAGATTGCTTCCGAGGTTTCTGGTGTACAGGCCGAGCGTCGGGGTAAATCTTCAGATTGTGCTCAATCACTTCCCTGGGGATCCCAGGCATTTGTGACGGTTGCCAGGCAAACACGTCAACATTAGCCCGGAGGAAAGTGATGAGCGCGAGTTCCTATTTGTCGTTCAAGCCACCCAATATGCGGGTAGTTTGAGTGACATCGGAACCAATTTGGACGACTTTGACGGGAATGTCGGTGTCGCCGCTTGGCTGCACACGGGGTGCAGAGGTCGTGTATCGAAAGCCGAGATGCAGTATGGGCACGTCGTGCCCCAGAGGGCAACGACGTCACTTGCTGTGACGCAGCTCTTCTTCGGTTGTTGGAGACATGTGGACCAAGTCTTCCAGACAACGTTCGTCGCTGCGACGGGGCCCGCCCTGAAGGAGGTGGACCCTGATTGTTGAGGCGTTCGGCCGCTGCTGCGACCAAATGCTCAATATCAGCTCTCCATTGCTCCATGGCACCTTGAGATGCATCCGGAGGTGGTGGTCGCTGAAGGAGAGCACGCGCTGCATGGAGCGCGTGTTCTGGGTTGTCACGACTTGCCGGCGCAGAATGTGACGCCGGTGCACCATCATGTCGTTCGGCATGTCTTGCCGGAGAAGATGGTGGTGGTGGGAGTGTGACTCCCGCTGGAACTGAGGCTCCTGCCGGTGGTTGCATGTTGGAGGGATTGCCTCCGACAGTCTGAGCAGCAGGTTGCCCGTTGGATGATCCAGCTGCTGAATTCACCATTCTTGAAGATCTCAGGCGCCCCTACCTGGCGCGCCAACTGTCGACTGTTGGAGTCGGCAGATCCCCTAACACTATGAGAAGTGTTTGAAGGAGTTTGTGGTTCGGTCTGGGCGCGCGGAGATCTAAGAAAGTGAAATGCGATTTGGACACGAGTGACACGGTGGTTTACGTGGTTCGGGCCGCCTGAGCGTAATACCCTACTCCACGGGTGTGTGTTTGTTGTATTAACTTGTGAGCTTCCGAGAGTTCTCGAGTTCTCTCTCCCGTGTATCGTCGGTTTGTCCTTTTATAGCACAAGGACAAACCGTTACAAGTCAGCCTGGCCCGACATGTGGCCCTGGCGGTTACTAGTATTGATACGCGAGATTAATTGTTGCTAATAACCCTGTAACGGCTCCGACAGTGCCGTTACAGGTGTTAATATCATCCGATTAAGTGTCATTAATGTGGAATTAATGATAATTAATCGGGTCTTGAAGTCTGCAGCTGTCCTTTGGAGATCCGGAGCCGTTACAACGTCTCCCGGGGATTTGAAGCGGTTTAGCTCCGACGTATGGACACGTGGCAGCTCCGGAGCTTGCTTGGGAGAAGCGGGAAGCTCCGGGGTGACCTGGCACGTGTCATGTCCGGAGCTTCTCTCGGTCGGGGGCTACCTCCGGAGGTGCCGTTTCAGTACTTGGCCCGGAGCTTCACCCTTGCGGGTAATAGCTCTGGGCTGACAGTACACGTGGCAACCTAGAGGTTAACCATGTTGGAGAAGCGGGTCCGGTCACGTCTGGCGAGTGGGCCCCCAAGGGTCTTCAATTTGAGTTGATGTCCTTCCCTTGAGATCTTTGTAACCTCAGGGGGTGTATGGTTTTTAGGGTACCGACAATGACCATTGGAAAAATCAAGCCCGAAGTTGAGGAGAGCCATGATCAAGGGGGAGCTTCAAGTTCCAACAACAACACATCTATGGCGCCTCAAGTTGACGAAGAAGAGAAGGATGATCCATTGCCGACTCAAGACTCACCAGCACAACAACATCAAGAAGAAGAAGAAGTCCATGATCAAGTCCAACCACAAGAGGAGCAACATGCATCACCATTGCCAAGTGCTTCACAACCACTTATGAGGCATGGACACATCTCCAAGGCGCATCCAATGGACCAAATCATTGGAAGTCCGTCAAGGGGTGTAAGTACACGTTCTTGCCATTTCGCTTCATTTCGTGAGCACTACTCGTTTGTTTCATGTGTAGAACCGACTCATATTGAGGAAGCGCTCCAAGACCCAAATTGGGTGATGGCCATGCAAGAGGAACTCAACAACTTCATCCGCAATGAAGTTTGGGTGTTGGAGGAGCGACCGAAGGACAAGAACGTCATCGGAACAAAGTGGGTGTACCGCAACAAACAATACGAGAATGGCGTTGTGGCCCGCAACAAGGCAAGACTTGTGGCCAAAGGGTTCTCGCAAGTTGAAGGACTAGATTTTGGGGAGACATTTGCCCCGGTCGCCCGGCTAGAAGCCATCCGTATACTTCTTGCATTTGCATCACATCATAGTATTAGACTTTATCAAATGGATGTGAAAACTGCCTTTCTTAATGGTTACATTAACGAGCTTGTTTATGTTGAACAACCTCCCGGGTTTGAAGATCCGAGGAATCCTAATCATGTGTATAGGTTGCACAAGGCGCTCTACAGGCTCAAGCAAGCACCTAGGGTGTGGTACGAACGACTATGGGATTTCCACATCATACAAGGATTCAAGATCGGGAGGGTGGACACTACACTCTTCACCAAGGACATCAACGGAGATTTGTTCATTTGTCAAATTTATGTTGATGATATTATTTTTGGTTCAACTAACGAAGCTTTTAGCCATGAGTTTGGTAAAATGATGTCTAGGGAATTCGAGATGTCAATGATTGGAGAACTCAACTTCTTCCTTGGATTTCAAATCAAGCAACTTCAAGAGGGGACCTTCGTCTATCAAGAGAAGTACACCAAGGACCTCTTGAAGAAATTTGAGATGAGAGATTGTAGCTCAAGAAGCACTCCAATGGCAACCAATTGTCATCTCGACGCGGATAAGGACGATAAACCTATTGATCAATCTAACTACCGTTCTATGATTGGTTCATTGCTTTACCTTACCGCATCTAGGCCCGATATCATGTTTAGTGTATGCTTGTGTGCTCGCTTTCAAGCGGCACCTAAAGAATCGCATAGGAAGGCGGTCTTTAGGATACTTAGGTATCTTAAGCATACCCCTAGTGTGGGCTTGTGGTACCCTAAAGGTGAAAAATTCCATCTTGTGGGATACTCGGATTCGGACTTTGCCGGATGCCGCGTGGATCGCAAGAGTACCTCCGGTGGGTGCCACTTGCTTGGGCGTTCCCTAGTTTCTTGGTCAAGCAAAAAGCAAAATTCCGTCGCTTTGTCCACGGCTGAAGCGAAATACATTGTGGCCAGTGCATGTTGTGCCCAAATTCTTTATATGAAGCAAAACCTTTTGGACTTTGGAATTAAACTTGATTGTGTGCCTCTCCTTTATGACAATGAGAGTGCGGTTAAGATAGCTAAAAACCCCGTTCAACTCTCCCACACTAAGCACATTGATATTCGCCATCATTTCTTAAGGGACCATGAAGCTAAGGGAGACATCTCTTTGAGAGGTGTTAGGTCCGAAGAACAATTGGCGGATATCTTCACTAAACCACTTGATTAGAAAACTTTTTCTAGGCTAAGGAGTGAATTAAATGTGCTAGATGCATCAAACGTCATGTAAGTTGCCATGATCATGTAAGAATGCACATCATATAGGTCTTGCCTAACTCTCAAAGGATAGGGGTGAGCTAGGGTTAGCTTGGGATGGTGGTTCTTTTGGGTTTTCCCAAGGCTTGGAGAGTAGCTCTCCCTGAAGAAGCCTTTGAAAGGTTCAAACTTGGCAAGATAGATTTACTTTATGTCTTACATGATGCCTGCCATATAGACTTGCACTCATATTTAAATTTCTTGCACTATAATTTGTTTGGCATTGCATACGGTAGATTGTCACAAAGGGGAACCCACCTCATGAGAAAGAGACTTGTTTGAAATGCAATATCTCAACTCATATAAGGTGGAAAGAACAAAATGTTAGGTGCATTAATGCCTAGAGGAACATGCTCTAAAGAGATAGAAGTCTTCATACTCTACCTCACAAAGCATGGGCCTTACATTTTATTTGGATAATTTTTCCTCCTATTTTTCTCGATGTTCCATTTGCCTTAAGGCCTAGCCAATTTATTGGCATATTAGTATCTTTGAGGGGTAAGGGGTTGTCCAAAAAGTCCTAAGACATGTGTTTTCTCTTTGCTTGTTTGTTTGGTCAAAGGACATATATGGGATGTTATTGTTCTGTAGTCATCGGATTATCTGATGCCTAGGTCAATCCCTCATCGGATCAATAGGTGTTCAATTTCCAAGGGCCAGTTCAGTTAGTATCTCTATTCAACCGACGCGTTCATTCTGAAAAACATTGGTCCATCCGGTGTTTATAATTCTGGAACTGTGCCAAATTCCACCGATGCTACCTCTTCCATCGTCGGACCATCCCGTGTCAACATTCCTCTTTTGGACACCCTTACTGTATCGTTCGATCGATGTATATCCCATCTAACATCGGTCCATCCGGTGTTAAAAATACGGCTAGGGTTTAGGACCCACTATTTAAACTGGTCGTACCCTTCCTCTTTCTCTCTCCCGATCCCGATGCCGCCACCGCTTTCTCCTCGCCGCGCCACCACCGACTGCCGCCTCCACCGCCGCCGGACGCCGCCGCCGCCCACCGGCCGCCGCCGTCCACCGGCCGCCGCCGCCCGTCGCGCTGTCGCCTCCTTCCACTAGCCGCTGCTAGCCGCCGCCTCACCTCCAAGCGCCGCCACCTCCAAGTGCCACCGCCTCACCAGTCGTCGCCTCCACCACTCGCCGCCGCATCCAAGCACCGCCACCGCTCTTCCCCTTTGCCACAGCGCCTCCACCGCCCCGCGCACACATTGCTGTCGCGGTGCTTCCATCACCGCTAGGGTTTCGCAACCCCGTTGATCTCCACATCATCTCCTTCGTCGACTCCGTGCTCTCGCGCATCGCAATGGCTCGCGGCAAGAAGAACAAGGGCAAGGCAATCGCGAAGCCGGCCGCGAAGAAGCAAAAACTGTCGAAGGAGGAGAAGAAGGCCTTGATGGCCGCTCGCGCCGCCGAGGAGCGTGAGCGTGGCCAAGGTGGGTCGCTGAAGATCCGCGAGGCTCGTCCGAGGCAGCCTTCTGTGATCGACGACTCCGAGGCCGAAGAAGAGCCGGTAGAGCCTCTCGTCCGTCGGTGCTCAGCCCGGACCCGTGGGGGTCACACCGAGGCAGCACCTCGTCCGAGACCGACGGCTGCTGACCATCGTGAGGACAGGGAGGCCCAGCGAGCGATCTACGAGATGGACACCACTGTCCATGTTGCCGAAGGAGTACGGTTGACCGACTACCGGAAGATGAAGGCCAAGAAGCTTCGCAAGCTCAGATGGAGTGTGCTGCTTGAGGAGTGGTACCCGCAGCCCCGAGAGGCTCTGGTGGATAGTCGCTTCTGGACTGTCACTCAGGCATCTCTCTATGAGACCTACAGGCGTCGAGGGCACAAGCTGTTTCAACACAATTATCTGGATTGGGGTCAGTTGGCTTTGGCAGCAGGGATGGAGATTCGTCCTTACTTTGAGAGGTACTGAGGTTTGGTGCAGCTGATGGCATATGAGCGGAGTGCCTACGTGGAGGATTTGGTCCGCGTGCTCTACACCACCCTCTATGTCTCTGAGGGTAGAAGATCAATTGATTTCATGTTTATGGGTCAGCACTACCACTTGACGAGGCAGACGCTGGGACAGTTGCTTGAAGTGGACTTGCACGACACCTGCGTGCATGAGAGGGTCTACGGTCAGGCAGATCCACCGAGGAGGCCACTCACTGGAGGAGTGGCACCAGCTCTGGAGGAGATCCGTTCTCTTTTTGGTCCTACCTTCTCTCCTGACCAGCCGAGAGTACCAGCCTTGTTGACTCCTACTGCGCGCACAGTGCAACTCGCCTTGCGCCGCACACTCCTACCGAGGTCTGACTACTTGGAGGGGTTCACCAGCCTTCAGCAGACTCTCCTGTTCTACATCATGAACGGGATGGAGTTCGACATCGTGGACGTCCTCATATGCGAGATGGAGGATGTGATCACAGATGGTGTGGGCATGATGAGGCAGCTAGTATATGGGCACTGGATCAGCTACCTGCTTACTATGATGGTTCCTGAGGGGTCCGCCGTGCACGACCGTCTCACTGACGAGAGTGTGACACGGTTTGGTCACTACCGTGCCCCGGCTCCTGGAGACCGCCGCCTTGGCCGTCCAGTTGAGTGTCAGGTCAGGGCCCGGCTGTCTGAGGAGGACTGGTCTGACTTAGAGAAGGAGGATGAGAGGCTTGCTGAGGCTGAGGCTCAGGGGGAGGACTTGCAGCATATCTGGTCAGAGAGCGACACCGACGACAGTGTCGAGGAGTACTTCCCTCCTCCACCCTCACCCAAGCAGCACGACGCGGAGGCTGGAGGCTCTACAGTGCCACCACCTACTCCACATCCCGTCACTGAGGCGCAGGTCACGCAGCCGTCAGAGCTGACGTCACTCCTCCAATAGATGGTTGAGCAGCAGCGTCTAGACAGGCTGGCGGCCGAGCAGGCCCGAGCAGAGCAGGCTGCCCGCCTCCTTGAGCTCCAGCAGCAGCAGCAAGAGATGCAGCATCAGATCGCCCGTGAGAGGCGTGAGGACACTGACCAGCTGACTGGACACATAGACCAGATGCACCAGCGCACCCTCGACCAGCAGCAGCAGACGCAGCAGGCGATGATGGGCATCCTGGGGTTGATCACCAACCTCTACACCCAGACCGGGATTGCTCTCCCGTCGCAGCTGCCAGGAGTCGCTCCACCACCTCCAGTCCTGGCTCCAGCTGCCGCTCCAGTGGCCCCAGTACCTTCTACGCCGATACCCTCCTTCAGCGTGTCTCCTCTTCTGGCTCCCGGTGCTCCGATCCACTCCCCGCTGCCGGCCACGACCTTGTTTCAGCAGACACCGGCCTCCGTCGTCAGTGCCCCTGTTCCAGCAGCTCCTCCACAGCAGGCACCGACGGTGGCTCCTACGGCTCCGGCAGCTCCCTCCACCACTACTCCAGCCACCGCTACTCTAGGTAGCAGCTCCGGCGAAAGCACTCCCAACGGTGACCAGCTCGTCATCGCGCCCAGCTCTCAGGATCCTTAGGCACTCGGATCCCTTTTTGGTGTCTTGATGCCAAAGGGGGAGAAGAGGTAGAGGAGTCAGGGGGAGGAGAGCTTAGTCTCAGGGGGAGTGTCTTAGTATCAGGGGGAGTTCGTCTTTTGAGTTTTCTGTTATCTTTTGTAATTTGGAGTTTATCGTTTATCATTCTTGCAATTCAGTGTGTTTACTACATTTGGTGTGTTTGCTACTCATTTGCTACTTTTGAGATCTAATGAACTTATTTCCATGAGTTATTAATCGATTGGGCTCATTTGGTGTTTATCTATGTTTATGATCTCTTATTATTTACACTTGGGTTGTTAATTGATGCTTAAGCTTCAAGTGTTACATCATGTATTCATTGCATATTCTTTCAAATTTCATTCTATCAAATTCATTACTATTGCGCTTTGCTTATTGTGTTGTCATCAATCACCAAAAATGGGGAGATTGAAAGCATCTAGGCCCCCCATGAAGTACGGTTTTGGTGATTAATGACAACCATTGAACTTTACTAATGAATTTGTGAATGCAAGGTCCCCATAATCACTCAATAAAATGAAATGAATATGTCATTGGAGACCCATATACATTCAACTTTTGAGATCAAATCAATGAGATAAAGACAAGAAGTGAAAGCTCTTATGTCTAAGTCACTCAACCATAAGTTGACAACATACAATGCTTGAAGATCATCGGAGAGCCTTGTGGAACAAATGTCTAAGAGGTCATCTGAGCAAGACACAAAATATTCACTCAAAACAACTCAAAGCAAACAAAATCAACTCACCGGATCAACCGACGATTTCAGCAATGTACACATCGGTCGAGTTGGTTCAACTGAAGAAGAATACCTCAGACAAATGTACTCACCGGATCATCCGATGTGAATGGCTCAGTGACATCGGTTCATCAGTATAGTTTGCAATACCATTGGACCAAGTGAAGCACCGGATCATCCGATGTGCAAACTTACACACATCGGTCGATCACTCCAGTAGGCATCAAGATTAAGCAAATTCTGGAGGAAGAGACACCGGATCATCCGATGAGAAGACAGGGGCAACATCGGTCTAACAACGGTCATATCTGACACAATGACGTCAGCCAAAGTAATTAGACCGATGATAACTAAAGGGGAGACATCGGATCATCCGGTGTTCACAGTAAAGTTCTGTCAGCCTACTTTTCCAACGGCTATTTCGGGGAGGCTGGCTATAAATACCCCCTAAACCGGTCATTTCGACAAGTCTTGATCACCAGAAGCTATCCACACATCCACAAGTGTTCAAGGCCAAGAGCAATCACTTCCACACCATTTCGATCATCTCTACACCAAGGTTTAGGCTAGAACTAGCTAGAGAGAGAGCTTGTGTGCCACCATTATGGGTGAGTGGACTCTCTAGGATAGTGTGAGAGCCTCAAGGGTGTGCCCTTGGTGTTGTAACCGTGAGAAGACTTCCGGAGCTTGCCAAGACGTTTGTGGAAGCTCGGAAGGTCGAAGTTGTACAAGGCTTGAGCTCCACCTTGCCAAGGAGGCGAACGGAGAAGAATAGTGAAGACCCCTCGTCTCGGTGACTTGGGTGTGGCAAAACCCTTTGGTGGGTGCCACAACGTGGATGTAGGAAGATCTTCACGATCTTGCTGAATCACGGGATAAATCCTTGTCTCCTCGGGAGTTTGCATCCTTCTCCTTCCCTTACTTTTATGCATTTTACATTCTGCAAAGTTTCTATCTACTAGAATGCATAGATAGTCGCGTAGGGAATTGGGCTTTAGAAATTAAGTTTCATTGCTTAGAATTTTTCGAAGAAAGCCCAATTCACCCCCCTCTTGGGCATTCGGTCCATACACATAGGCAACTGAATTTGCATAGAATAAACTCACCTAAAGTATGTCCTTCATTTTCAGTTTTTAGCAGCATCTTAAAGCTTCATAAAAGGTAAATTTAGTTAGCAATATCTCTACAGCATACAAGTAGTAAAACAATTATTAACATAGAGCATAATTCAATTGATTATAACTACTCTTTCTTACTACGTCACGACACAGTGAACAAGTGGTACTCAATCTACAACCGTGAGGGTCAGTGATTCGAATCAATAATAACCCAGAATGCACGATACATACGCCTGCAAGGAAGCCACATCGGTGTGCTCCACTCTATTCCATATGCAGCCATTTTTCATGAGAGGTCCTAATATGGAATCAATTTTCCATCCCGAGCAAAAGGTCCTCTACAGGACACAACAAAGTTGCCCGCTAGAAGATTTACACCTTTATGTCTTCTCAACTCTATTCAAAGACAGCGTAGAAGTTTCCATACCAAGGTCATCAAGTTACATCAGTTTCTTGGATCCCATATATCCAACATGCACCCGGTATAGCTCAAACTCGTTCAGCGGGGCTGCACACGGCACAGTCGTTGACCAACACGGACGTGCTACCTCTACAGTCACCACATCCATTTTAACCTATATTTATGCCCTGTCTCATATTCATTTCCAGTGAATACTCACTAAACCTACCCATGTTTTTCCCATTGCTATAAACAAGCGAGTAGATGACGTCTACTCGACTATCACCGAACTATCTACAATTATAACATTAGCATGACAATAATCTTACGATAGAATCCTATGCTACCCATACACAGGGTTTATGGGGTCATGCATTTGTAGTGTCATTCCATCCTAGACATAATGCACATGCAAATTTCATTGCTAATCATGTAAGTAGTGATAAATCAAAACTTTGAAATGACGCTTAAATGCAAACCAAATTTTGCTTTGCTCAATGGTTTAGTTAGTAGACTCAAGTTAGTGAATCTTCCTCCAGAGAATATGCCATTACGACTGCGAGATGAAAGTCCTCGTCTCTGAGTTGGACTCGTCATCGAGCTCCGGCGTCGCGTTCACTATCGATATGCAAATGCACACATAATCAAAAGTGATTTAGCAAATGATTCGATTATGTTGTAAACAACTTAAGAAAGAACAAGGACTGACTAAGAATGAAGTTTCTATTTCTGTGGTCTACAGCAACAGATAGGAAAAATGATGTGGGATGGAAGTAGGGTTAAATGCAATGTCACCTAAGATTGTATATGGACATAGGAATACAAATAGTGATTTCAGAGGTTCAAGAGGTCCAACATTTAACAGTGGCTCCAAGATATAATATTTATACTGTATGCAAAGTTTGAGATTTTTCTATGGATTGGGATGGTCACAATAATTACATATATGTTTCCCTTTCTCTAAATTTTGATCCTACATCTGGAGCTTTAACATGGAGAACAGTGAGCTTTATGGTTTGGGTTGTTCTTAGAGGTTCCAAAAAAAATTTCATAATTTTCTAAGCTTTCCACAGGGAGATATTAATTTTACAAGTTGGGGAGAAATTCTGAAAATATTTCTGTTGATTTTTGAATTTTCTATGGACATAGAGATTTTGAACACTGTTTGACCCAGTAAATCAAGTCACTTTAACTTTAAATTTTTACTGGTCATGAAGGACATTCAAATTAGGGTTCTGATCAAAATTGGGAATTTTCCAGTTAACAGAACATGAGGAATTAATTTATCAAGCAATTAGCTTTAAGGAATTAACTATGACAATACTGAGACTTTCATATTAAATAAGTTGCATGAATGCAAATTATTTGTCATGAGGAGTCTACCAGAATTTATTTCAAAAATTTTAAGCAATTCTACTAGATGATATGAAATTTTGAGGTTTGGATAAATCAAATCCGGACCCACTGGTTTAAAATGGGCCAACAGAAATTTGACCACACCTGTGCCACAGACTTAACTCGCGCGGCCGCAAGATCCTGCTGCCACACCAGATCAAAGCGGGGCACCTAGGCCACTGACGTGCGGGCCCAGGCTACTCGTCTTCTTCCTCGCGCACTGGGCGGCGCCCGAGTAGCGCGCAGTGGCACTCGCCGGCAAGCCGCCTACACGCTTTCTCACTCTTCGGAACTTCAGACCACTTACCGTCAGGAGCTAAATTTCGTCGGGAGTTCGATGGTGTGCTCGGTTTAACTCATCGACGGCCGCAACCTACAGCGCAACAATAGCGGCGGACGCTAGGGTTCCGGTGATGTCAGAAATGACTCACTGTGGCTCAGCCAGCTTTGAAAAGCATCGGAAAGTTTCCTGGGATCATGCTAGAATCGATCATGGGGTGCAAATGGATTAGAACGGTTCGGAACACCAAGTGCACCGTCAACGTCCCCCATTTTCGCCGCCGGTGGGGAAAACTCGGAGAACTCGTTCTCTGGTCGATGGTTTCTCTCGGTTTTTGGTTGAGGTGATACGGCATAAGGTCAAGAACATCATTGCTAACTGGATTAGAGGATGGTAACACGTAGAAACAGAATTGAATGGGAGGCCTAACAAGAATCCTATGAACAGGCCGCAAGGAAACTTGAAAATAATGGAGCTCGAAGCTAGGAATGGTTGGCATATTACGTGGAAAGTTGCATAGAAGGGTTCCACTTGTTTTCTCTGTTGGAAGCAGGTGAAGAAGTAGCTCGTGCTGGCCTGGCGACGTCGACCCGAGACGGTGACACCGGCGGCTTCACTGTGGGCTTCGGCGGCGCTTCAAAATAATCGGCAAGGAAGTGAGGAAACGATGCAACAATCGCATTATAATATGGAGAGGAGTGCTGTGCTACACTTTGCCATTGGGGAAGAAGTGTGAGGCGGTCAGGAACGCTGGCTCGTCAGGGAGGCAGCAATGACACCGGCGCTCTGTTCTTGCAGTGGTTGAAACAGAGAGGAAAAAGATAAGGAAGGTTTTCACTTCGGTCTGGGGAGTAGGGAGACGAGTAACAGAGGGTAAGGATGAGTCCAGAGAAAGGCTCATCGCAGCAGCTTGCCGATCTGGCGCGCGGTGAGCTTCCGTTGAACGGCGGGGAGAAACAGAGCTCAGTCGGTTGCTTCCATTCAGTCACTAAATTGTGGGTCCCACTGCCTCTCAAGTAAATCTTTACTGATCACTTTAATTCACCTACCAACTTGCCTCCAAACTTGCTAGATATTTTATGGGAGACTAACTTAAAGGTTTAGAATTTGATTCTCAAATCTATTTCTTGATTTGACCAAGTTTCATTCAAAATTCAAATTTGAGTTTAAATTCAAATGCAATTCATTGTACCCATTGAATTAAATAGCAAATGATCATAAAAATTTATGAAATTTCACAGGGACCCTATTGAGATATGAGGAATCTATTGGTGGACTCAAATCTTCACTTTAACTTAGTTTGAACGGGATCTACATTTGAATTTTGAATCCCTCACTTTAAGGTTTGAATTAATTTGATTTTTCTTCTTCCATTTTATTTCACTTTATCATTATAAATTTTGAACTTCCTAGCTGAAGTGCATGTTTGAAATTTAGGACTTTTACACTCGATGTGGGATCGGGTCCTGGTAACCACCTTTGTACGTAGCTTCATTCCGTCGCTCCTTGTCCCCCATTAGTGTCGGATGGCAGATCCGTCCTGGCACCATGACAGATGGGACGTGACATGGACAGTGTCATCAAGGTCTGTGCCCCGATCTCAGGGCCACCAAAGCACGTGCTGCTGCTCCTTATCTTTTGCTTGTGTCAGATTGTAGGGGCCACCCTTTCATGATGTTGGACGGGACTTGTCGTGGGTAGTGTCGATGAGGCTCGTATGACGACATTCTCATCCTGGCTTGATAACTCAAGTCCCAACCTCAAAAGTCTTGGTTTTCTATTTACATGCACTCTGGTAGTTGGGTCACAGAAATCTGTCAGTATCCCCCGAGTCTTGGGCCGAGCGAATCGCTCAACCGGAGGCTGACACATGACGGTTCGCCATCTGGGGCATTGAGTGGTTGGCTAAAGCCCTGGAACGTTTGGAGACATTGGGGGTAGTCGTTGCCCTCAGGGTTCGCCGAGTGTCGGGCCACATTGTTCCAGCCTCTATGATGAGCTCTTAGCGTTTTCTTCGCAAAGGTCGTGTTGGCGGTTCATTGCACCCATCTGCGAGCTATTCGTGGCTCGGAGGGGATGAGCTCGGGAAGCTTATCTCAATGGTCGAGTTCCCGAGCTCGCTTGAGCTGCCTATCGAGAGAATTTGTGTGAAACTCGGTGACCCCATTCCATAGGGGCAAGCAGAATCCAACCCCTGGTTTCAACGGATAGTTGCGGTCGGGGCTTGGTACGTGCATTTCATTAGATCATGTTAGGTATATTCAATTAAATCTCGGGCCTTTCAGGTGCCTAGATGGCTTGGTGTCGACCTTTCGTAGGGCTACTGTGAAATCTACGACTTAGGACTCGAATACGGAGCATTTGAGATGTTCAAGGTATCTGGTACCTTCAAAGTTGTCCCATGTGGGGGCAACTCGCGGTCGTCCATCCCTTTCTATGGTTTGTTTCAGGCGGCTTTGAAACCTTGTGGGCCGATCTAACCCAGGACTCAATCTGGTTGTGAGCGTACGTTGGGAACCCATCCTGGCTCAAGAGGCACGTGTCCTGGATGATGGTAAAGTCTCTTTGCGCCCCATCCGCAAGCCTTCGTAGCTCATAGAGTGCGAGCTCGGGAAGCTTACCTCGATGGTCGAGTTCTCGAGCTCGCTTGAGCTACTTATCGGGAGAATTCGAGTGAAACCCAGTCGCCCCATTTTGAAGGGGCGAGTGGAACCCAACACCCGGTTTAAATATATAGTTGGGTTGGAATTTGGTGCCCACATTTCATTAGATCATGTCCAGTAAATTCACACAGATCCCGAGCCTTTCGGGGGCCCGGGCGGCTCGATGCTAACCCTTCGCGGGGGTCGAGGGGGGGGGGGGGGGGGCTACTGTGTATTCACCAACTTAGGACTCAAATACGGAGAGTTGGAGATGTGAAAGGTATCCACTATCTTCTAAGTTGCCCCATGTGGGGGCATCTCACGATCATCCATCTTTCGCGCTGGTTCATTCCGGGCGATCTTGAAATCCTATGGGCCGACCTTCGAACCCGAGACTTGGTCGGGTCCCGTGCATGAGTCGGGCTCTTACCTTTCTTACCTTGGCTTGGTGGGATGATGTTGCGGGAGGTGAAGTGATGCTCTTTGATCCTCCTCCGCCCTGGGGTAGTTGTGATAGATCTACGACGAGTTGGTGCGAGCTACGAGGAGAACAGAGGTGAAGTGTGCCCCAGGCGTCTACGGTTTGTGTCGGTATTTTATTGCAGCTCGGCTCATGAGGAGGTGGAGCGGCATGTGGTGGAAGTCCTCGGTCATCGTGCCTTTATTGCAGCGTTGGTTATGAGGATGTGTAGTGCACCACCTCCGCTGATCTTATCCCTTCGCCTCCCCCGACAACGCTATAAATAGCCAAGCATGGCGCCCTTCCTTCCCATCGCCTTCGCACTTCTCTTTGTTGAGTTGGAGACCTCCTCCCCTTCCTTTTCTCCTTCTATCCCCCTCATGGTCTAGCACCCACGCACGATGTCGAGACTATGGCGGTCAGGGCTTCCCACCCGGCCGGTTAGAGACGTCCGTTCGACCGATGAAGTTTCAGGCGGAGATCCGGAGGAAGGGGGGTTACGTGGAAGTTCTAAAAGGGGAGTAGCCTCTCGGAGGCTTGAAGACGGAGGTCCCAGCTGGAGGCTTGAATAGGAGGTAGATTCGATTCGGATGCAGGGCGCTTGTTTGTGTGGTCGAATCTTCCCCGTGTGGTGCCTGGGCGGTCGAGAAATAAGTTGGTTGTTAGTATTTCTTACGAAAACAGAGTAATTCATAAGCGCACAGGAATACCATTGTAGCACTTTCTCATAAAGAGTATTCTTAAGGGTATCGAGTCCAAGGAACGTGTGGGCTAATCTCCTAACTTGTTCTCCCAAGGACACACAGTTTGTTTTGAGATTCCACCTAAAAATCTCCGTGAAGCTCGTCGATTCAAGGCTTTGAGTGTTGGGAACCCATCCCTAAACTACTCTGCTCCATCGAATATTTGCATTTCATCAATTTCTCCTCTCCTCAGGTACTTTGACCTAAATCTATTATCTTCAATTCTATTGGCTTTTTTGTCATAGCCTTGAGTAGTTTAGACCTGTCTATGTATTCTCATTATGTCACAATGACTATTGTCCTTCACTGCATTGTTTTTGTGAAGTTTTGTGTAATATTAGAAAGTTAAGGTTTGAAGCTGTGAACAACGGACTTGTCCGTACTAGCACGGACAAGTCCGATGTCCACTGTTTCAACTCGTACCTTTATTATTTGCATAACCTTTTGCGCAATGCAATTCATTTGTCTCATATTTTCTCTCTTTGATCAGGAACTATTTCGAGTCATAACGATGGTGATGATGCTCCTCTAGCAGATCCCGCCTTCGAGGCGGCCCACCAAGAAGTGTATCGCCAGGCGGCCCTAGCTCAAGCAACAGCAGCTTGTGAAGCAACGGCCAAGGAGGCCAGAACCAAGAAGAGACAAGACTGTGGATCTACACACAAGCAAAATTCTCCTCTACCTGCGAAGAAAAATGTTGTGATCAAAAGGCCAACGAGGGTTGTAAACAAAGGCAAGGCACCTGTTGTGAGGCCTTCCAAACGCAAAGGAAAAGATCTTGCTTCTCGGTCTGGGGCTATTTCAATTGTTGGGAGTGCCAGGGAGCGACCATCAGACCTCTCAAGATGAATCCTCGCTTGCATGACCCCAATAGGTGCCAGTCGACTAAAGTGTTCAAAGGCAAGGGCGCCAACAAAGCAAGAAAGTTCAGAGACAGGAATATCTACTCGAAACCTAAGAAGACAGCGAACCCTCGCTTTTGGAGTGATTTCCGTTCCGACTACTACCAGTTAGTCTACTTATGGATGAAGAAATTGGTGGTAGACGCCTAGTGGATTGATTAGGATTATATGATCGGGAAGAATCACCAAACTTTTAATGCATTCATTGAGGCAGTTGAGAAGCATGACATCAAGGACTTAATGGCTATGGAGTATCCTTGGAACATCGAGATTATATGTCAGTTCTACTCCATAGCCTACTTTTCCACAGAATGTGCTAGAGAGATCACTTGAATGACTGATGGGGTAAAATACTAAGTGCTTTACAGTGATTTTGCAGCTATACTTGGCTTAGAGAGCAGTTTAGACAATGAGCTAATTGTACATAATCTCAAGCCCCTAGATAGAAATGAGATGGACTTCATGTATGACAAGCATTACACCTTCGAGCCACCTTCAACCAAAAACATTCTACCTTTCTTTGGGGTGTTGAACCGTGTCTTGAGAAAGACACTAGCCCCTAATGTTTGTGATGCAGAGAGTATTCAAGGCCTCCTAAGGAATCTAATGCAGATCATAAGTGAGGAGGAGAAGTTCAATGTTAACATTCAGAGGGAGTTCTTCGTATACTCATGTATTATGGAAACAATATTTATATTATTTTTATTGCAAACCTTAATGCGTTGTCATCAATCATCAAAAGGGGGAAATTGAAAGTGCATTTAGGTTATCCCCATGGGTTATGGATGCTTGATGACAATAATTAAGGATCTAATGAGCTTCACTGAGTGTAAGCACACAGGTGATCAAATTAAGTTTGATTGTGAAACCCCTCAAAAACAAAAAGAACAAAAGATGGGCATCAAAGACTCAAAAAAACATAGAAATTAGGGTTTAAATTTTCTTAAGTCTTGGATCGTCGTGTAGAGTTGAGGGTATCCTTAGTGTATGTGCTTGAGAATCATTGGGACCTCAAATCCTTAGTGGGTGTTAGAATGAGTGTGCGAAATCTCCTTCTATCGAACTTGTCCAATATGAGTCGGACTAGTCATAAGAGACTACGAAGCAAATGGTTTGTAGTAGTTCGGACTTTTCCGTGTGGAGACTTGCCCAATTTTCAGCCTCAAAAGCTAAGTCCCTTGCGGACTTGACCATTTTTAAGCGGACAAGGGCTTGTTGTAGTAGAACGGACTAGTTCGGCTTATGCGGACTAGTCCGATATGTGAGGACGTAAACATTTCTAGGAAATCTGGAGTGCTACAGAGTAGTCCGTTTTCAAACAGACTAAGAGCCCCTGTAGTACATTGGACTAGTACATTGGACTAGTCCGTTGTGAATCGGACTAGTCCGGATGTTGAAGACTTAGGCGTTGTGCGCCTGTGTCGGGGCAGTGGACTTGTCCGTTTGTCCCCGGACAAGTTGCCTCGGTGGCACATCGGATTAGTCTGTTGTTGTATGAACTATTCCTTTGTGTTGTGACCGTTTGAATTCAAAAAGTGGTAGGGGCTTTAGTTGGTGACGTGTGTGCGCCCCCTAGTCGGACTAGTCTGAGGGTCATTGCCAAAGTAGTGCGCACTTTAGTTGGTGGCAACGGTCAAATGTCGGGACCCCTATAAAAAGGGATCCCCAACTTCTTTCCGATTTTTTCTGCACCCTAGCACCGTAATAGAAAACCAAGAGCTCCTCTAAGCCTTCCTCCTCACTTTTGTGACCCCTAAGAGTGATTCTTGAGGTTCACTTGTTTCGTTAGGTTGCTAGTTTGTTTATATAACTTCCGCTTAAACAAAATCGAAGACAAATTCATAAAAAATCCAACCTTTGGCTATTTCCTTTACACAGTCCGAACTAGTCCCCTCTCTGGAATTTGATCTCGTTCGATTAAGTGTCTTCAGGTTTCATTAGCCTATTCACCCCCTCTAGTTAACTCTCACTATCAGCCTGGCTCCGAAAGGGACTCGGAGGCTCGCTGCATAGCTCGGGAATCACGAACAGAACCACAATGCATCGTGGGGTCCGCCTCCGACCGACTAAACAACTCGGGGGGGGGGGGGGGACTACTTATGGGGTTCTATACCCCAACTACCGATCGACGATTGTATTCCAACGCAATGTGGCAAGAGCCATATCCAACTACTAGCCCGAGGGAGAACACGACGATCAGACCCCAACCACCGAGGTCTGGACGGAAGCCTGATCGGGCCTCGACCACTGAGGTCAGGACAGGAGCACTCCCTAGCCCGAGCGTGGGAAATTGAGGCAAGGTGGTGGCATTCAATGAGGGAGTGGGCTAAGTGAGCATGTTAATTACTGAAAGGACGGTAATACGCAACCTAACCCTACCAGCACAGTGCCTGCTGACGCCTCCACCGTCCCGTCCCGCTCGAAGAGGAGGCGTGTGTGCATCATCATACGACGGGTACAGGTGACAAGAACGAAGTGGTTATACGGTGACGGCTTCTACGATTTCAAGACTAGCTCGGAAAACCCGCGAGAGAGAACAATGTACCACCCATCCCATTTATGAAGAGTTGGACTAGGTAGATTGTGGGGAACCGACTATAAAAGGGGTCCGAGACCACCTTCACGGGAGGCGAATACAACGAGACTCCTATGCCTCGAGAACTCTTCTTAGAGGACTCGCCCGTAAATCGCTACAACCCACTCCCGAGCTAACAAAGAACAACTGTCAACCACACTCGACGTAGGACATTCTTGTTTGAACCAGTATAAACCTTGACGCTAGTCCGTTTCCAAGACACCGACTGTAATGGGTACAATTTTTGTCCAACGGGTACAAGTCCACGAAGGCACTATCCGTGAATATTTTACCCGTTGGACCCCTAAATTGACCCTACAAACATGAAAGGAGCACAAAACATGTTTGCAAACCACACTTCAAAACCAGATTAGGTAGTTAACTAGATGAATTTAAAAAATGATGCTACGTACTGTTTTAAAAGTTGAAGGGTTAAGTAATCACCAGGTCATGCTTGAAGGGGCATCTAAACTTTTCTCTTCATAAAATTATGCTTGAATTCATATACAGCACAAACTTCTACTTTCCGTAGAGTTACCTGATCCAAATGTCTGGAAGAGCTGAGAAAATGAAAAGCACCGTCTGATCCAAATCGACTTACAAAAATCGTGTATGATAGACTTATGGCAAACGGTCCCAACATTAACCTCGAGACTAACAATAGTTGGACAAGGCAGTTTCATGGCGTTCAGCCATAGACAGGGCAAAATAGAGCAGCGGCACCGATCAGTATATTCAGCAGGATCGGCAGCGCTACCACGATATATACACATGTTTTTTTGCCTACTTGCGGTAAGCTGAAACACGTCTTAGGATAATTGTTCTTTTAAGCCTAACAAACCCTATCGACCATACATATATGCTGATGCATTTTAACAAAATTGGATCCGAAGACCCTGGCATCATCGTAGCTCACAAACAATTCTGGATTAATGAAACCCCCATTGGATGAATCTCAATCAGAAAAACTGCTGAAGCCATGGATTGTCTGCTGCATCTTTTTGCAGGTCGGACATCAGTTTGGCAAGCATCTCCATGGTCTTGCTCCCATCCATCTCATCTAGGGGCAACGCGGCAAATTCCTCCAGAAAAAGCCGGGCTCGAGCAGCTCCCCTGGTCACGTCATCTGGGTTAAATACCCTCTTACGTTTTGATCCAACCTGGGCAGGATAAAACTCGGTCAGTAAGAGGTTCAAATTTCAGCTGAGATTGGGAAACCAAAGGCGAACAGTCACCACCGAGCTCCGATGGATGGAAATAAATTATCCCCAGATTTGCAGATACACCCATGGGAACTCTGAAATATTTACTACATTTATGAAATTCTACATCAGAAACTTCTACTTTCCGTGGAGTTACCTCATCTTTCGATTCGTCAGGGAAGAAGGGTGTAGTGGAAAAATCTTCTAGCTCTTCTGCTTTGCTTTTTGCGAGAGCAACAACAGCTTCCGGAAAATTAGCGAATTCTGCAACGTGAATACCAAAACTTTGGTCACATGCACCAGGTTCAACCTACAAAAAGAACAGGAGAAGGTTGTAAGATGAGCATCTGTGGAAGCATCATTTGGCACATTGCTCCTGGTGACTTAATCTAACCTACCAAAAACATCTCAATGTGATTTACAATTACACAAGGAATACCTTATAAAGCATAGTAAGCTTCCGATTTGATGGGTCTATATGTGCCCCCACATGATAATTTGCAATCCCAACATCCAGAACATGTCTGTGCTGATCACCGTTTTTATGTGCCAATGCAGTTAATTCATGGAAATGAGTTGCAAATAAAGTAGGTGCTCGAGTCACTTCCACAAGATGCTCACAGATAGCCCATGCAAGACCTGATCAAACATAACCATATAGGAGTTATAAGATTCGGCTGTCTCAGGTCTCCAATATACAGCATAGGTAACCCAAAGATGATTAACTAGTATCTCCATGGGAGTATGAAAAGGTGAACCTTTACAAAAACAGATGTAGAGTCATGAATAGTCCAACTCCATAGTTTGATTGCTTAACAGAGGTTAGGAAAAACTGTCATCCCACTTGAAATTGTTCTTCCGATTGAAGATTGTGGGCATGGGCGCATGCAATTCAGGTGTGGCTAATCATATCACTTGTAGGCATGGCATAAAAATGAATTTTACACAACATTCTTTTTTTCCTTGTCATTCAAGAAACTACCCTCCATACAGTTCTTGTTTGTTGATAATTAAATTATAATATTTAAGCATTATTTTTCATTCACTGAAGAGCTGTTTTACTTCCCAGACCAGGCTGGTGGGTCCAATAAATGACAATTCACCTCCCCTAATGGAAAATTAAGAACAAATGCATGATAACAAGGAATTATTAATGTATTTCAAACACATATCAAAGTGCAAAGCTTAATATAAGCAAGGAATAGGTCCAAATTATAAAACCCTCAACTATGGGCTTGTTTGCTTTTCAACCTTCAACTACAAGATGTCTACTTTTCAAATTTTCAAACTATAAAAATCGTTCACATTTGAACCGTGTCATAAATCTAGAGTGGTTTTAGGTGATGTGGCACTGACACGAAGACATGATCTGTCGTGTAATCCTGATGTGTTACAACATGGGCCAGGTGTGTGTTGTGGGCCGAATGGGCCTGGGGTGCCTGGGAGTTGTATTACAATACGACTTCATAAATAAAGCAGAAAATCCATAGATTAGGCAGGTCCTAAAAATAGAATTTTTAGAAAGGTTGCTGCCATTTATATTAAGAAAGGAGAGTCAGGAAAGGAGTCTTAGATGGAAACAAAATCAGGGTGTAAGGCTATATAAGACCGACATATCATTGGAATAAATTGATCCGTCATTATTGTTGATTTTCTGCGCTGAGAATTCCAACATAAACAAGGAATGAAGACATTTTTAAAGTTTAAAAGTTAGTGAAGTGACTTCAAAAATCCTGGAAGAAATCCCGTATGTTTTGTACCCCGGCTAAAGAACCCCGTCAGGTCTCCGGCAGCTCAACCAAAGAGGAAGGCTCTGCGCAAGAAGAAGAGCCAGTAGCTGGCATCGACGTCGGGGAAGGATCTCAAAGCATGCCATTTTAGGTGAGCTCACAGAAGGTGAAACTTGTAAGGGAAAAGCCATTATAGCCAGCTGAGAGCTTGGAGATTGTTGATCAGCAGAAACCTTAGACATAGTAACTTCCCCAAGCACTAGTGGTAGAGATGGCGCCTCGAGGTCTGTAGTGGCCAGTTGACCTGGGAGAGGAGGGACCCGAACCGGGGCAGAAGTGGCAACCACATCAATGCACTCCGTGGGCGGAATAGTAGTCCCCTTGGCTTGAACTGACACACGACGCCAACGGCGAGAGCGGCCAGTACGAGAATCCTTCATAACCAACAGCCCCGCAGTACTAGAACTGTCACGCCGTGTCTCAAAGGGAGGGAAAAACACAGGCAAAGGCTTGGCCGGCGCAGAAATATGCCACCACACAGGCAAGTGTGGGCCATACGTTGAAGCTCCTCTTCCTGGGGTAGGGTCAGATGCAGTAATACGCTTCCACACTGACCTGCGAGAGCGACCTCCCGACACAGGAGCAACCCCCATCCGCAGAAGACAATTGAAGGATCTGCGCCCAACAGCGCGACAAGTGAAGCATCACGGATGAGAAAGGCACTGACGGGCCCGATGATCATCAGCTAAACAATTGAAACATCGACCCTGGAGATCCACCAGAACCGGCCGCCAAGGAGGGTACAAAGACGGGCAAGGGGTATTGGCAGGTGCCGAGATACACCTCCACAGACATGCGCGGAGCAGACTTCAGCACTCCTTCGTTGAGGCAACGGCCGGAGCAGCAGCAACCGGAGGAGAGATACACTTCCAAACTGGTAAGCGGGACAAAACGCCAACGCTCCATTGCCCGCAGGAGGAACGTCACCCTTCCGTTGAGGACAAGCGTATGATATGTGCCCAAAGCACCATGGTCGCGAGTGGCACTGGTGAGCCTGATGATTGTCTGCAAAACAGTTGAAACAACGACCACGGAGATCCACCGGAACCGATCGGTTTTGGACAATTGGATTAAGCAACCCGATTACGCCAAGTCAATCGAGACTCAACCTTCACCCATCCATCCGCATCAAGACGCGGCCAGGACCGAGAGACAAGTCGCACTTCTGATCAAAGCAGGATCCTCGGTGGGGACTTTGCAGTAACCAGCGACGGCTGGCGAGGAGGAGCAATTGAGGTAGCCATACCCAAGACAACATCTTAAAATGAGCAGAAGCTGGAGGAGTCAGCCGCTGAGCCGAAGAGTGAGCCAGACGAAGGGTTGTCGTCGCTCTAACGGAGTTCCTTCGAACGACCAGGTAGCCAGAAAGGGACGGAAGGGGAAACGACCTCCGGCGGTGAAACGATGGTTCCCATGGGATCGAAGAGGGAGAATTGTGACCGATGCAGCTGCCGAGGAGACGGGCACCAGCCGTGGAGCTTCCCAGCTGTGGAAACCTCGAACGATGCGAGTAGGACGATCAAAACCGAGCGTTACTCGCAGCTTGAGCTGTTCAAGCAGCGACGCAGCCACCGAGCAAGGGAGATCAAAACATGAGCGACAAAAGGGAGAGGTGGATGTCGGGCACGAAGTGGGCACCGACAGGAGGCGATGGATACCGGCCCTGGCTGGGCACCAGGGACGATGGTGGAGCCAAGCGTTGCCAGGAGCTCAAGCGACAAATTGTTGGATTTCATATAGTCTATCCCAACATGCTTGGGACAAAGGATTTGTCGTTGTTGTAATTTTTGAAGTAATCTCTGCATTTTCAATTTGGGTATAATTTTACCCTTGGAACATCTCGCTGTAAGCACCAGATCATCAAAAACCACTCTAGATTGTCGCTAAGGTTGAGATTTCAAGGTTTAGATGCAAATTGTGCTCATAGTTGAGAGTGTTACTATTTTGGGACTCTCAACTAGGAACCAGGATTATTAATCTGGGAGGTGCATATTTTCCAATGGGGTTAGGAGCATTATATAGCCTGGTTAAAAGGACTTTTGATTCCTCCTAGGACTCTAACTCACCTTCTATGAGGACTAATACTCAACTCAAACTAGGACTCTCCCTAATCTCTTAGGTACACTTGTTGAGATCACCTAACATTCTCCCCTTGATCTCAACATCTTACAGCCCGAACCACGCACGTAGCTCACAACCCTCAGGATCATCCAACAGTATACGCTTGTCTCATCCTTGGCATAGCCATCGTCAAATCCTTGCTGCATGGAGTCATCATTATATCGTCGTTGCTCCCCCGTGTCATGAGCCCAGGGTTGTAAATGGGCGCCTGGACGCCCAGGCGCCCACCTAGGCGCCTCGGCGCCCAGCCAGGCGCTCGAGGTAGCAGCGGCCTAGAGTTGGGAAGGCAGCAGTGCAGACCGCTCCTCCTGGGTGTCCAGGCGCCCGGCCAGGCGCTCGAGGTAGCAGCAGCCTGGAGCTGGGAAGGCAGCAACGCAGACCAGAGGAGCGGTCCGAAGCAGGAGAGGAAAGCAGTTGCAGCTAGCGGAGAGTAGGGGAGGAGAAAGAGAGGTGGCGGCAAAGTCCCGAAGCAGATGCGAATGGAAGCCGACGGCACAGCTGGAGGAACCGAAGGAGGCGAACAAACGGGCGTGGAACACATTTTTAAGGCCCATCACAGTCCAATACCATTTCATAACCCTAGCCTCCCAACTTGCATCAACGGCCAGCACTCCTCCCATAGGTTCTGGCTCCTCCACGACTATGCCTCCGCCTCTGCTCCTTGCGCTGTCGGCTCCCGTTCGCCGCTACTCCCTCGCCGGCGCCCGTTCGCCGCTACTCCTGCGCCGTTGATGCTCGTCCCTCCTCCCCCGCCTCTGCTTTGGGCTGCCCGCACTTCCCCTCCCCCCACCCCTCTTCCCAGTTGTGTTTCAGGCGAGGCGACCGGTCCAGGCGTCCGAACCAGAGCGCCGAGACGCCTAAGCGGCGACTAGGCGTCGCCTAGGAGACGCCTGGACAACAGTGCATGAGCCTTCTTCGCACTAAACCTCCTTGCGCTTTCGAGCCGCCATAGGAGAATACTATCGAGTCTTGTGCGCTCCAGATCCTCCCAATCTTAGCCGCCACTCCGTCTTCAACCACTGTCGTGTGCTCGCCGTTGCATGTCTGCTCATGCCCTTCAGCCTCATGCACCTGTTGTCTCCCGTGCACCAAGCCTCCTTCGGGGACAATGATGGGACTCAAATCCAGAATCTCCCAGCAACCGCTATGGGACTCGAACCCTCAGTCGGTCGCGTGCGCGATGGAGATGTATTGGGTGGCGTGGACGTCTGGTTGATCATGTCCCACATGGCAAGACAATGATGATGCTCCTTTTTTGTCCATATGACCACAAGGGTCCAACTCAGTCTAGGAGGACAAGCATCCTCCTCTGGCCCAATCCAGACCAAGTCTCCTCTGGTCTAGCTGGCCAATCCTCTCTCTGCATCAAATTTCACCCACAAGGGCTCAGCCCACCAGACTATCCACATCATTGGGCTTCGATGTCGGGCCCAGCTCGTTGTTCCTCGTCACCTCTGACACGTTCACTCCTTGTGGAACCAACACCACGCTAGCGTCGATCGACGAGCACAGGACCACTGTCGCTCGCCTAACAAAGTCAACTGACATGCAACACCTACATCGAGTGCACCTCCAAGGTTCACCCCCTCTGTGCACTGTTGCCTTCCCCAGACACAGCTCTCGCGCCTCTTTCTTGATCCGCTACCGAATCGCTCAATTTTTGTTCGAGTTGCACCAAATCCCTCTGAGTTGCGTCAGGATTAGCTTCGATTTGGAGCTGCTAGAGTCGGATCCTCACACTTCCCCGCCGAATCCGCATCCTTGCCAGATTTGCGTCGAGTGCCGCTTGGATTCGATGGGCACCTTTGATCTTCGTTGAGCCGACAAGTTGCACCGCCGAGTTGTCGGCATCGTGGCCCGTCCTATGGAGATTCGGATTGGTTGTGTCCGACCCATGCTGCCTTTGGGTCCACGTCGCCTAGCTCACCCGGAATTCGCTCATTCTTGCACTGGGATTGCATCGGTTCACCAGCGCTTGGACTGTCCTCTCACAATCTCCGAGGTAAGCTTGTCTCATCTCGGCTCTGGGTGCCACCCTCTTTGTCTTGTCGACCCGCGCCCTGTGCCCTCAAACTTTGGTTGGCCACCCCCGCGAGCTCATCCCACCGGGGCGCAGCGACAGCGAGATGGGATCACGATACCCTAGCTCTTGATACCAGATTGTTGCAATTTAGGGCTCTCAACAGGGAACTCAGGATTATTAATCTGGAAGGTGCATCTATTCAAATGGGGTTCGGAATTTTATATACCCCCTCCGATTCCAAAAAGAATGTCATTTTGGACAAGATTCCGCAACCAAGGAGTGATTAATTTTGCCACACATTTACCATTTTTGCCCATAATAAATACAAGAAGTATTGTTGGCTAATTGTTGAAACACAATATCCTAAGTGCAAGGTGTAAATAGCACGTGGAACGAAGCAAACCAAATAGTGGCAAATTCAACCAAAATACATTGGAAAGTGAAAAAGGACATTCTCTAGGGAACTTTGAATAAAAGGCTAAAACGACATTCTTTTTGGAACCGGAGGGAGTAGCCCAGTTACAAGGACTCTTGACTCCTAGGACTCTAGATCAATTTCTATTAGGACTCTTACTCAACTCAAACTAGGACTCTCTCTAATCTCTTAGGTACACTTGTTGAGATCACCTAACAGTGTATGTAACATCGAGCTACTAAGTATATAAAATGTTTGCTACAGATAAATGTGATTATAAAGTTAAAAGATGAGAACTTGCACATGGCAAAAAAAAAGTAATAAAACCAAGGATGATTAATAAACATGAAGAGAGAAAACGGGAAAAAGTTTACAATACTGACCAAATCCATCATATGTGGAAGTTCCACGTCCCAGCTCATCAATAATTATTAGAGACTTATCAGAAGCGCCTTTCAGGATGGATGCTGTTTCAAGCATTTCTTGCATAAAGGTTGACACACCACGAAGCTGTAAGAAAAATATAAATATAACAATTTGCAGCCTCATAATTTGAGAAGTACATAAATTAACATGTGTTCAAAAGTAACATCCAATTTCGATCCTTCCTCTGAGGAAAGACTCACCATCAGTCATCCATATGCCAGAAAACAGCTAATAGATAAAGGTATGGATGCCAATTGACTCACTCTTGATTCTCATTCCCATTATGCAGTAGTCAGCGGTCACACAGAATTCATTTAAGTAGCATCAAGGGCTTTTCAGGGGAAAATATTAAGAATTAATAACTTTCTAAAAAAGCAATATTGATATAACAAGGGTATTACTCATCTAGTTTATGTTCTTTCCTGTTTGTGCATCTATATTTGATATAACGGGAGCTTTGAATCAGAATCAACCGAAAGCATTTCCAATTTATTGATGATTGAATCAACTTACTTGGCAATCACCAGCGCCAACACGGGCAAAAATACAATCCCTCACACTAATGCTTGCCTGATCGCATGGAACAAAGGAACCAACTTGAGCCATCAAGACGTTTACACCAACCTGGTTATACAGAAGTAACAGGGACAAGCAGATTAATAAAGCATTGTAGTCAGCAAATTAGCTCAAGGTGTAATTACTCCATATTATACATTTTACAGATGAATACAATTAAATTACGCTTGTAATATCAAACTCCGCCTATGTTGTCTCAACAAAGTCAGTCCCAAGTACAGGTAAAGGAGGAGGGATTGTGATAGGAATATAACAAGCAACTATAACTAGTCATCCTTATGGAGACGAACAATGGGTTGCTAGAGAGCATTTGTAGTAATCAACAAGTTACAGAATCATGCTTTACTTTTATTGTACTGTCTGGTTTAAAGCTTTCATGTTCCTTTACTTCTTTTTTTCTTAGAAATATAAAGCAGGGGAGGACCCTGCAGTTTTTTCTTTAATTCTTCAAAAGTACTAATCAAGAGGAATCACAGATATATGCTCACATAAGAGATTTTGTACCAGCAGCATTTTACATTGATGGAATAAGTCTTGTAGTCCTTTGGTCTTTGGCCCCCTAGTCCCTTGTACCCTTGTCCTTAGTTTGTTGTACCTTAGTCCTTTGGTCTTTGGTCCTTGTTGTACTCATCTTAGACTAGAGGACAGCATCTTGACTGCTTTTAGGACAGCAGTTAGGACAGCAGCATCTTGACTGCTTTTAGGACGGTTGTTAGCATCTTTAGGACAGCACCTTGCATGGCATCTTGGACTAGCAAGAAGGCATATGCTTGGCTGGTTGGCTGCCCTTGGGCTGCTATAAATATGTAGCCTCAACCCCTTGGGTTGGCATGGCATTGTGTGAGGAATAGACAAGAAAAATTGCCCCAACTCTCTAGTGTCATCCTCTCTTCAATGAGAGTAAAAATCCAGCTCCTAACACTTGGTATCAGAGCCGTTCTATCCTGTAGCCTAAACATCTCTTGCTCATCTCCCTCCCGCGCCTCTCCCTGTCCGCAACCGGTAGCAGGAACACCGGCTGCCCCAGCTCATCCCTCTTCCCCACACACCAGCTCCCCACCAGTGCGCGATGTCCGACGGACAGTCTCAGCGTTCGGTCGCCTCGAGCGCGCGGCAGACGGAGGTCGCCGCGGCGGAGGAGCGCGAGCGAGCGGCAGCAGAGGCTGCGGCGACGGCGGCACTAGCGGCAAAGTTGGCGGCGGCGGAACTGGCAGCAGCGAGGGCGGGAGTGGAAGCAGCGGCGGCGGCGGCTGTAGCGCGTGCAGCGGCAGCAGAGCTGGAGGCTCTGCGCGGCAGTAGCTCCAGCGGCTCTGTCGACGGCGGCGTCGACGATGAGCTCAAGTTGGCAAGGGAAGTGGCGCGAGCACAGGAGATGCATCGAGTAGCCGCGCGTCCCCATGGGCGCGATAGCCGCAGCCCAGGCCGGCGCGGACGTGCCGGTGGCGCTCCCGGCGGTGGCGGCGGAGTCGACGGAGAACGCGGCCGTTACAGGCAGCGCGGTTCTCCCTCCCCGGATCGGTACCATGGACACCATGGGGTCCAGGCCATTGTCAGGGATGTCGGTCCCGGCGGTGGGTGGCCTACCCTCACCAAGACCAACTACGTGGAGTGGGCCGCGGTGATGAGGGTGCGGCTCCAGGTGCGACACATGTGGGAAGCAGTTCGGTACGGCGACGTCGACTACTACGAGGATCGACGGGCGCTGGATGCCCTCATTGCTGCAGTCCCGCCCGAGATGCAGTTCTCGCTTTCCAAGAAGCGGACTGCTAAGGAGGCTTGGGACGCCATCGCTGCGGCACGCATCGGCAGCGACCGCGCCCGCAAGACCACACTGCAGGCGCTTCGCAAGGAGTGGGAGAACCTGGCCTTTAAGCCAGGTGAGGACGTCGATGACTTTGCTCTCCGTCTCAACACTTTGTTGCAGAAGTTGGAGCAGTTCGGCGACGACACCTACGACGAGGAGAGAGCTGTCGAGAAGCTCTTCCGTTGCATCCCCGAGAAGTACAAGCAGATCGCTCGCTCGATCGAGTCTCTGCTGGACCTCTCCACGATGTCGATCGAAGAGGCGATAGGTCGCCTCAAGGTCGTCGACAGCGACGAACCACAGCCTCTCTCGGGGCCTATCACCATTGGCGGGAAGCTTCATCTCACTCGCGAGCAGTGGGAGGCTAGCCAGGGTGATCGGAAGAAGGGGGAGTCCTCTTTCTCGACAGGCGGCCGCAAGCGCGGCAAGCCGCGCAAGGGGCGCGGAGGCGCCCAGGCCGGGGCGCAAGGAAGTGCCCGCGGAGGTGCCCAGGGCGGTGCCGCCGGCAACCACAAGCCGGCACGAGACGACACCTGCCACAACTGTGGCAAGCTTGGTCATTGGGCCAGGGAGTGTCGACAGCCACGACGTGGTCAGGCCCACGTCGCACAAGTGGAGGAGGAGGCCCACGTCGCCCAGGTGGAGGAGGAGCCAGCTTTGCTCATGGCACATGGAAGCATCAAGCCATCTCTAGCGGCATTGACCGCAACGGCTCTCTTTCATCTTGATGAGCCGAGAGCACACGCTCTCCTCGGCGACGGCTCCAGCAACGACAAGACTGACGGGTGGTGCCTCGACACCGGCGCCACCCATCACATGACCGGTCGACGGGAGTTCTTCGCCGAGCTTGATCCCAATGTCCGAGGCTCCGTCAAGTTTGGTGACGCCTCCGGCGTGGAGATCAAGGGTGTTGGCTCCGTCCTCCTCAGCGCTAAGTCCGGTGAGCACAAGCTGCTCGTCGGAGTCTACTACATCCCCGCGTTGCGAAACTCCATCATCAGCTTGGGACAGCTGGATGAGAGTGGTTCGCGCGTGGAGATCAAGGACGGAGTCATGAGGATTTGGGATCGCCATTGCCGCCTTCTTGCCAAGGTAACTAGAGGCACCAATCGACTCTATGTCCTTCACGTGCAGGTAGCACAGCCTGTCTGTCTTGCCACTCGTCGGGAGGACGAGGCATGGCAGTGGCACGAGCGCTTTGGGCACCTTCACTTCGAGGCCCTGAAGCAGCTCAGTGCCAAGGAGATGGTACGAGGCATGCCATGCCTTGACCACGTGGAGCAGCTCTGCGACGTCTGCGTGGTGACGAAGCAGAGGCGGCTTCCTTTTCCCCAGCAGTCGAGCTTTCGAGCCAAGGAGCGGCTCGAGCTCGTTCACGGGGACTTGTGTGGCCCGGTGACACCGGCTACACCAGGAGGACGACGCTACTTCCTGCTGCTCGTCGACGACCTCTCCCGCTACATGTGGGTGGTGGTCCTTGGCAGCAAGGGAGAGGCTGCGAACGCCATCAGGCGTGCGCAGGCCACTGCGGAGGCGGAGTGCGGCCGCAAGCTGCGCGTGCTGCGCACCGACAACGGCGGCGAATTCACGGCGGCTGAATTCGCGTCGTATTGCGCGGATGAGGGTGTTCAACGCCACTACTCCGCGCCCTACAGCCCGCAGCAGAACGGCGTCGTCGAGCGCCGCAACCAGACGGTTGTGGGGATGACTCGGGCCCTCCTCAAGCAGAGGGGAATGCCGGCTATCTTTTGGGGAGAGGCGGTGGTGACGGCCGTCTACATCCTCAACCGTTCGCCCACCAAGGCCCTCCACGGCAGGACGCCGTACGAGGCTTGGTATGGGCGCAAGCCGGCGGTCTCTCACCTACGAGTCTTCGGCTGCCTTGCGTTCGCCAAGGAGCTTGGCCAGATCGGCAAGCTCGACGACAGGAGCACCCCCGGGGTGTTCATCGGCTACGCGGAGGGCTCGAAGGCCTACCGCATTCTCGACCCAGAGACACAGCGTGTGCGCACGACGCGCGACGTTGTGTTCAACGAAGGGCGAGGATGGGCATGGGACAAGGCGGTGGACGATAGTTCGACCTCGACGAACGACGACTTCATCGTCGACTACGTCTACTCCAAGGGAGCTGGGGGAGTAGGCAGCTCTTCTCCACCGAGCGTGTCTACCCCTGCCCCAGAGCGTCCACCTCCACCTCAGCCGGCGACCCCACACACTCCAGCACCGACGGCCACCCCTCTGGCCACGTCCACTCCGTCACCAGCTTGTGTCGAGCACGACCCAGTGGAGTTTGTCACTCCGCTCTCCCACGACGAGGAGCGCCTCGACAGGTGCTACGACGGCGAGCAGCTGTGGTATCGCAAGATGGAGAACATTCTCGGCGACCAGCCGGTGCCGGGACTGGCCCCTCACGATCTGGATGATCAAGATTCGGAGGCACAGTTGCACCTTGCGTGCGACGACGGCGAGCCTCGGTCTTTCGCGGAGGCCGAGAAACACGCGGCATGGCGTGCCGCGATGCAGTCGGAGATGGATGCGGTTGAGACGAACCGCACTTGGGAGCTTGCTGACCTCCCTCGCGGTCACCGTGCGATCACCCTTAAGTGGGTGTTCAAGCTGAAGAGGGATGAAGTCGGCGCCATCGTCAAGCACAAGGCTCGCTTGGTGGCACGCGGCTTCGTGCAGCAGGAGGGGATCGACTTCGACGATGCCTTTGCCCCCGTGGCACGGATGGAATCCGTGCGACTCCTTCTTGCGCTGGCTGCTCAGGAAGGCTGGCGTGTCCAGCACATGGACGTCAAGTCGGCATTCCTCAACGGCGACTTGAAGGAGGAGGTCTATGTACACCAGCCGCCAGGGTTTGCGCTCCCTGGCAAGGAGGGCAAGGTGTTGCGCTTGCGCAAGGCCCTCTATGGCTTGCGGCAGGCACCACGGGCGTGGAATGCCAAGTTGGATTCCACGCTCAAGAGGATGGGCTTCGGGCAGTGCCCACACGAGGCGGCCATCTACCGGCGGGGGAATGGAGGAAACACCCTACTGGTGGGTGTCTACGTCGACGACTTGGTGATCACCGGCACCAAGGAGGCGGAGGTGGCAGCATTCAAGGAAGAGATGAAAGCCACTTTCCAGATGAGTGACCTGGGATCCCTCTCCTTCTACCTAGGAATTGAGGTGCACCAGGCCGACTCCGGGATCACACTTCGACAGACCGCCTACGCCAGGCGCATTGTTGAGCTAGCTGGGCTCACAAACTGCAACCCAGCCCTCACTCCGATGGAGGAGAGGCTGAAGCTGAGCCGCGACAGCACGGCGGAGGAGGTGGACGCTACACAGTACCGGCGTCTTGTGGGGAGCCTTCGCTACCTCGCCCACACACGGCCGGACTTGGCATTCTCCGTCGGCTACGTTAGTCGGTTCTTGCAGCGACCGACGACGGAGCACCAGCAGGCTGTGAAGAGGATCATCCGCTACGTTGCGGGGACTCTTGATCACGGCCTCCACTACTCGAGGTGTCCTGGAGAGGCACACCTTGTCGGGTACAGCGACAGCGACCACGCCGGCGACATCGACACCAGCAAAAGCACGAGCGGGATCCTCTTCTTCTTCGGCAAGTGCCTCGTTAGCTGGCAGTCGGTCAAGCAGCAGGTGGTGGCCATGTCCAGCTGCGAGGCCGAGTACATAGCGGCCTCCACTGCTTCGACTCAGGCGCTCTGGCTTGTTCGACTGCTTGGTGATCTACTCGGTAGAGACACTGGAGCGGTGGAGCTCAGGGTGGACAACGTGTCTGCTCTGGCCCTGGCAAAGAACCCCGTTTTTCATGAACGGAGCAAGCACATCCGGGTGAGGTACCACTTCATCCGAGGCTGCTTGGAGGAAGGTAGCATCAAGGCGATCTACATCAACACCAAGGACCAGCTTGCGGATCTGCTCACCAAGCCCCTTGGGAGGCTCAAGTTCATTGAACTTTGCTCCAGGATCGGGATGGTCCAACCCTCCCAGAAGACGACGTACAAGACTTAGGGGGAGAATGATGGAATAAGTCTTGTAGTCCTTTGGTCTTTGGTCCCCTAGTCCCTTGTACCCTTGTCCTTAGTTTGTTGTACCTTAGTCCTTTGGTCTTTGGTCCTTGTTGTACTCATCTTAGACTAGAGGACAGCATCTTGACTGCTTTTAGGACAGCAGTTAGGACAGCAGCATCTTGACTGCTTTTAGGACGGTTGTTAGCATCTTTAGGACAGCACCTTGCATGGCATCTTGGACTAGCAAGAAGGCATATGCTTGGCTGGTTGGCTGCCCTTGGGCTGCTATAAATATGTAGCCTCAACCCCTTGGGTTGGCATGGCATTGTGTGAGGAATAGACAAGAAAAATTGCCCCAACTCTCTAGTGTCATCCTCTCTTCAATGAGAGTAAAAATCCAGCTCCTAACATACATAGCTAACAAACAAACCAAAACTTTATTCAGCAATTATTAATGATTTAAGATATAGGCGACCTATCTGCTATAAGGAAATAAACATGAAAAGAATGCCTGATGACCTCATAAAGATTCCCATTCACTGCCCATATTATGAAAGCATACTCAGCTGAATTGATGTTTCAGAAAAGTTTATGTACAACTAGGTTATTAGAACAGATGACGGGCTCGTAAACTGTAAATTTGGCTTGTTAACACACCAAACACAATGCATCAGACCAAATTTTGGCATTGCCCTTTGGTCATGAGCAATATTTGGTCAGGCCTCTTCGGGAACATAAATAAAAGAAACTTAAAAGCAGCTGAGAACTAGGCTGCATCAAGGAGAATAAGCTCCTCTGTTGATAGTGTTCTTCACTATGGCTAGGCAAGCTGTCCCATCTGGCGACAATAGCAACAGCTCACCTCCAAAAACCTCGTTCTACCATCCCTGTTCTCACCCTTAATCCCAACATCCCTGGGCAATAAAATGAACTGTTGAAAACAAATCATGAAAGTGAGATATAACCTGTCTTATGAAAGTGGATTTTCCACCCATGTTTGGCCCAGTGATGATCTGAAACCAACTTTTCCCTCTGACCTGTTGATGGCCATTTGAAGCATCGTGAACCTCAGTGATCAATTGCTTCCCATGCAAATATCATACCACAGTATACTTACCAGAGTGCAGTCATTTGGTATAAAGTTAACACCATCTTGGGCCTCAAGACAAGGATGCCTGCTACCTTTTAGAATAATGTCTCCTTCATCCTTCATTACATTCTCAATGTTAGACTCTGCATATGAAAGTTTCCCTTTCATAGAGTTATAGCATGTATGTCTTACCGATGCTGTGATGTCTGGTCTTACATAAGGAACTGGGCAACTTGTTGCCAAATCAGCAAAACTTTGTAAAACATCCAACTCAGATAGAAGTGCAGCAAAATTTTCAAATACCTATATCATGAATTGAAGATTTGTTATAGTCAATAGTCATGTATGAAGTAAACTCTAAAACTGAAAGGATGATCTTAAATATACCTCCGAGAAGGTGCCTGCAACTCTCACTACATTATCAACAATCTTTTTCTGGCAACCGGTGTATTCACCGAGCAGTGTCTGGTATTGATCACCTAGCCTTTTCAGCTTAGAACTTGTGAACTTCACACCATCTTTACGAGTTTCTATGATTATGTAATTGCTATTGAGCTTCTTTCTCACTTTCTGCTCCTCTTTTTTTGAGATCCTGAACACATGACCAAGTGGCCCTTTTTCAAGTTTCAGTTGCTTATCGACGGAAACATCCAAATCAGAAGCTGTATGCATGTGCACATAATTTATCTGATCTTCAACACCAGAAAGCTCATCCTTCAGCACAGCCAAGTCAGAAGAGTATGAGGGAGATATTCTGTACTCGCCATTGTCTAGCTGATCAAGGTCAATAGCTGTCTCAACAAGAGCAGCAAACCTACCAAAGCGGTCCTCTGTTAACCATTCTTCTAATGGGACAATAAACTTTGTCCTTATCAATTCAGAAAATTGGCCATCGTACTGTTGAAGAACACTCTTAATATATGATACTGTCATGCAGGTCTGCAAAACCATTTGTTAACAAAGTGAGTCGGTCTGAGTAAATCGATTTGAAAATTGTGGCAGTACACTAAACATTAATACTAAACTGGCAGCATCCAGTTTTACTTTCTTTGTTCAAATGCTTGTGCATATAGAGAAACAAGGGCTGTAAAAGTTATCCTTTCATTAAATGTTACATAAACCTTATCCAAGTTGCTAAAAAAACTGTATGGCTTTTAATTTATGTCCACATAATTTTTTAGGCCAACAACTGTCATTAAAAGAATGTTGCACCAAAAGACTGGTAAATCTTAATAATAGGCTGCATATTAGCTGATTTCTTTCGGAAACATGTTATAAGACCACAATCTGGTATTATTATTTGAAGCATCTATACAGCAACACAAGTGAATCAAATATCCAATTTCCCCTTATTACTTTAAGCTTTCCAGCAGACCAAATTATTGTTGAATTAATATTCATATGCATTTTAAGGCATACAAACTATCTTTGCTAACTATCATTAAAGGAAAGCGGCAGTAGGTTGCAGCAAACACCTGGTAAAGCTTAACAACAGGCTGCAGATTAGCTGATTTCCTTCGAAGAGAATGTATTAGACGATCAATATCTAATATCCTTTTAAGTTTTTGCCTAAGTCCCTGATGAAACTCTGGATCTTCCATGAAAGCCTGGACCATATCTAATCTGCTATTGATTTGATTCACATCTAAAAGAGGTTGTTTCAGCCATCGATTAAGCAGTCTCTTTCCCATCCCAACAGTGCAGGTTCTGTTCATCAAGCCAAACAAACTGAAGTTCTTGTTGACATCAGTTTTTCCTTCAGCAATGTTCAATGCTCGTACCGCAGCAGAATCAAGTCTCATGTAGCAGTCCAAATTGTATTTTTCAATTGTGTAATTCCCATAATTAGTATCATCTGCTAGCAACTCAGCATAAGATAATAGAGCTCCAAGGGCACCAAGAGCGTAGTCAAATTGAGATATCAGATCACGAACTGGCTCAACAGAACCCCTGATTATTCTTCCAAGATCTTGCACAAGATCCCTTGATTTAAAGTCAGACTTCTTTCTTTCAGTCAACAGAATACTGCAGTTACTAAGAGCATCTTGAAGAGGTTGTAAATCAATGGATTTCTCACAATCTGCTGGGAGGAGACATTCCTTGCAACCTAATGCAACAAGTGCTGATTCAACATTCGTGAATCGGCTATCTTCAGGGAATTCGGCCAACCCAAGCTTCCTGTTGGTAATATCCAGAAAACTAAGCCCTACATGGAGCTGACTTTCTCGGACAACAGGAGACAGAGCAACAATGACCGGTGAATCTTGCATGTCATTGTTTGCAAACAGAATGTCTTCAAAACTGCCAATATTTCCAGGCGTTCCGGATTTTGTTAACCTCCAACTCGCCCCACTTCCCTCATAGAGTTCTAATGTACGATCAGTTCTATCTAACAAAATGTTGCGGGCAATGGTCTCAAACATGGCCTTGTTCACACTGACACTTGAGATTCCATCAGAGTTGCTGCCTAATTGACGTAAGGCAGACATTGTGTGGTAGTATGTCCTTGCAATAAATGTGGCATTCTCACCATGAGCAGTGTAGTAATCCTGGTCAACATTTAAGCCCTAGTTATAGCATGCCTATTCGGAAAGTTGATGCATATAAGACTAACAAGAAGAAATAATCAAACAACTCATCACAGAACAACTTGCATTTTAGCTGTGCACTAGCATTTGTACCTTAATAGTTGTAACTGCTATACAACGAAGATATCATTAGTATGAAACCATAAAATGCAGAAAGTAATACAAAGTTGACCAACTATAGAAGTATATAAAGACTCATGTGAAATCATCTGCAATCTGCGTTCACAATAGGGAGGAAAATAATCACAATTGTATATTGTTTCCCTCGTAATTAAGATGTCATGTGGGGCCGCCACTACCAGCGCTGGCCCAGGAATCAGGAACAAGATTCAAACGCAGCAGCAGTTTAGGAAGGAAATAAGTGCAAATCAGCATACATAGCAAGCAAGGATGAAGGGGGATTGGTTCTGTCGGTACCCTGCAGACCGAGTACCCCACGTACAAGGAAGACAAGATGTTAGGTTCCACCTCTCAAGAGGAGAAGTACCCAAAAGCTACCACGTCCCGCAGCTCCGGAATTGCCTCCCTACCAAGGATGGCTCAGGTGTTGCCACGTGTCCCGCAGCTCCGGACCTGCCTCTCTACTAAGGGTGGCTCTAATGCTGCCACGTGTTCGTAGCTCCGGACCTGCCTCGCTGCCAAGGGTGACTCCGGTGCTGCCACATGGTCCGCAGCTCCGGATCTTCGGTGTTGCCACGCAACCCGTGGCTCCGGACTCAACCTCCCGGCTGAAGAGAGGTTCGGCGCTGTCATGCATCCCGCGGTTCATGAAGACGACGTATGCACTCAAGACAGCATTAGTGCATCATCAAAAACACGACTTCAAGATACCATTAATGTGTTATCAAGACAACTTAGTGCACCATGAAGACCCATCAAGACCTATTATTGTGTCATCAGGACACGTTAGTACACCATCAAGTTTCATTAATGTGTCATTCAGGCACATTAATGCGCTTTCATGACTAATTAACCCGGGGCCACCTGTCGGGCCCCGATCAAAATTTAAACTGAAAGCTCTTAACCTATAAAAGGACCGAGCAGCCACCGATAAAAGAGGGCTCTCACATCTCGCTCATACGCAAACAAGTTGAGCACACGCAATACAACACAACCCCCGTGGATGTAGGGTATTACGCCTCCCGACGATCCGAACCACGTAAAACCTCCGTGTTCACCTTGCTCGTAGATCCAAAAAATTGGCCCTACCTAAATATGAACCTCCGAGGGCTGCTCATGGCGAGGGTTGCTCATGGTGACAGTATCCGAATTTTGGTTATTACTTTGTTTAGGAGCATGTGTCTTTCAGTCTCTGGTACTAAACTGCAGTGCCAAGGAGGAAGAGTGTGTTGGCTTCGGGTCACAGGGCACGACTTTAGGTGCAAGACCAGGCTAAGCAGGTTGCACGCTCTTGACCTCCCACAGACATTGGACTTTCGGGGGACGTTCGGCCCCTAGTACTCAGCCCCAACATTGGAAAGGTAGAGTGTGCATACTTAGGGTGCAGGATCAAGCTAAGCAGGTAGCACACTCCGGACCCCCAGTATTCAACCGCAAGAAAGTTAGAGTGTGTATACTTAGAGTGCAGGACCAAGCTAAATAGACAGCACACTCCGGACCCTCTATTGGCATTAGCTTTTCATGGGAGTGACCGTTCAGCATCATGAGACTCCGAGCAAGAAAATAACCAAGGAGACCGGATACGTCACAGGTACTTGATGGCGTCATTGTTGTCGTAGGTCGCAGGTAGTCGTCGTGTGGTGGCGAAAGTAGCCATAAGGCAAATTGTACTGGCTTAGGGTCACAGGGCACCGGCTTAGGGTGCAAGACTAGACTAAGCAGGTTGTACACTTTGGGTCTTCCACTGGCGGCGGTGGCGGTAGAAAACCGTCAAGTGATGACAGCAGTGACCACCGAAACACGGAGTGTGTGTCCACCGGGTCAACCCGCTATGGAGCAGGAAGTGGTGTCGTCCTCCCTGCTCCCTTCATGGTGGGAGGGTTGAGAGGAGCCAGCGATGGACTGAGGGTTCAACATCGTGGTGAGGCTCGTAAATCCAAAAAAGTGCCCTCCTACCTGGTGCGTCAAATGTCGAAGTGTTTTTGCGACACTTCCCTCAGACCTACTAAGGAGCAGCCCCGGAGGTTCGTATTTAGGCGGAGCAAATTCTCCAGATCTACGAGCAAGGTGAACACAGAGGTTTTACGTAGTTCGGGCCACCGGGAGACGTAATACCCTACATCCACGGGCGTTGTGTTGTATCGCGTGTGCTCAGCTTATTTGCGTATGAGCGAGATGTGAGAGCCCTCTTCTATCGGTGGCTGCTCAGTCCTTCTATAGACTAAGGGCCGACAGCTTAAATTATGATCAAGGCTCGACAGGTGGCCCCAGGTTAATTAGTCATGAAAGCGCATTAACGTGCTTTGATGACATATTAATGGATCTTGATGGTGTACTAACGTGTTCTGATGACACGTTAATAGGTCTTGATGGGTCTTCATGGTGAACTAAGGTGTCTTGATGACACATTAGTGATGTCTTGAAGCCGCGTTTTTGATGGCACACTAATGTTGTCTCGAGTGCACACGTCATCTTCTTGAACCGCACGACGCGTGGCAGCACCTGTCGGTACCCTCCGTATTGGATACCCCTTGGGATTGCAAAGATCACAAGAAAACTCCATCTACCAGATTTGATGACCTCCGAAGGCCCCACATGTCAGGCGTAACTAGACTTGCTTCCCCGACATGGTTAGTCCCAGTGCCGCCACGTGTATCATAAGACCGGAGCTATCACCCACACATGGGAAGCTCCGGTCGAAATACCAGTATGGCACCCCCGGACCTAACCTCAGACATAGGGAAGCTCTGGTATTGACACGTGTCCAGTAGCACCGGACCTACTCGTCCACGACGGTAAGCTTCGGTGCTGTCACGTGGCGACCGCCGGACCTTCAACTTCAATCAGGCTGGTGGATCCCCCAACGGCTCCGGACCTTCAAGGAGCAATCAAAGACTTCAAGACCCGATTAAGTGTCATTAATACCATATTAATGACACACGATCAAATGGCCCTTAATACTGGTAACAGCACTGTTAAGGCCCGTTACCAGCCTATTAAGGGTAATTAACCTCATTAATTGTGTATCAAGCATGTGTAACCGCTGGGGCCACCTGTCGGGCCAGGCTAACGATGTAACGACCAGTCCTTGTACTATAAAAGGACTGGTCGACGATACACAACAGACGGTTCTAGACCACTACTGAACTCCCTGAGCTAGATAAGTTTCTTCTTCTGGAGCTTCTTTTAGACTCACACGCTTAATACAACACCAACACACCCCGTGGAGTAGGGTATTACGCTCCGGCGGCCCAAACCACGTAAATCTTTGTGTACACTTGTCTTTCACCTTCTTGAATCTATGCGCGCCCATTACTAAACTACAACTCCTTGATCTACCAAAAGTAGTGTCGGGAGATCTGCCGGATCCAAACACCGACAGTTGGCGCGCCAGGTAGGGGCGCCCGAGATTTCGAGTATGGTGAACTCAGCTGCTGGATCATCCAACGACAACCCTGCTGTTCAACCCGCTGGAGGCAATCCCTCCAACATGCAGCAACCAGCAGGTGTCGTGGCTCCAGTAGGAGTCATGCCTCCACCGCCACCGCCTGCACCAGCACGTCAAGCTGAGCAGCGTGACGGTGCATCGGCGTCGGTCATTGCATCGGCGAATAACAACCCTGAACACGCGCTTCATGCAGCGCGTGCTCTCCTCCAACATCCACCACCTCAAGGTGCATCCCAGGGTGCAATGGAGCAGTGGAGGGCAGTGGAGGGCTGATGTGGAACATCTGGTTGCAGCAGCAGCCGACCGCATCAGCAACCAAGGTCCTCCTCCTTCAGGGCGGGCCCCATCGCAGCGCCGGACCGTGTCTGGCAGACTTCGTCCGCACGCTTCCCAAAATAGGAGGCGTGTTGCGTCACAGCAAGTTACGTCGCTACCTTCTGGGGCGCGACGTACTCATACGGTAACCAGACTTTCAACTCATGACATCCGGGCAGAGCTTGATTGCCGTTACCGTCAACAGGACGGTCGTGTCCATATCGAGCGTGCTCGCGAAAGGCGAGAGGCTCGAGACAGTCCTGCTCCCGAGGGAGTAGGAGGAGCTTGTTCTGCATTGGCCATGCATCAACGCATGGTCAGATGACCACAAAAATTCTGGTCTCACCTGCCGAGAAATTTGACGCGATTGTTAATCCCGCAGAGTTTCTCCAAATTTACACCACCACAATCCTTGCGGTCGGAGGTAACGAGGCCGTAATGGCCAACTACTTCCCAGTGGCTTTGACTGGGACCGCCAGGTCCTGGTTCATGAGCCTTCCTCACAACTCTATCAATAGTTGAAAGGAATTGTGCCAACAGTTCACCGCCAATTTCGAGAGTTCATACACCGGACCAGGCACTGAACTGGACCTTTTTGCAGTTTTGCAGAAGGGGGGAGAATCCCTGCGCTCATTCATCCAGAGGTTCTCTCAGGTACGAAACAACATTCCTTCTATCTCTAGTGCTTCTGTTATCGTGGCATTTAGACAGGGCGTACGAGATAAGAAGATGCTGGAGAAGCTGGCGGTCAAGGAGATCACCAGCGTCACGGAGCTCTTCAGCTTGGCATACAAATGTGCCAAAGCTGCGGAGGGCCGTGAAATGCACTCCAAACCACCTCCGGAGGATGGCAAAAAATCCTCCAAAGGCGAAGCCACTACCTCCGGGAGTGGCAAAAAGAAGAAAAAGTCCAACGGCAAGAAGAAGTCGTCGGCTGACACATCTACCGCTACAGCTGCAGCAGCTCCGGGTGGCCGTGGGCCACGCCCCGAGAAACGACCTCGGCCGTCCTCTCAAGACCGTGGCAACTCCAAAGTGTGGTGTCCTATCCACAAGTCGAATAGCCACAACTTGGAGGACTGTCGGGAGGTCCAAAACCTTGCCGAGCGCTACCACAAGCGCCGGGAAGAAGTTCCTTTCCGTCAGAGGGAAGGAAAACAAAAAGTCAATGAAGCTCTGGCTGAAGAGGAGTTGGGCTTCCAGGACCCTAAAAAGATCTTGAAGGTTGTTTACACCTCCGTCGACAATGACTCTGACGTCTCCGACAATGAGCGTCGAAAAACCATGAACACCATTTTTTGTGGTTCGTGGGACATCACCTCCCGCCGTGTCCTCAAGACCATGCGGCGGGACATGGCCTCAGTAGCTCCTACAGCCAGGGCGAAGCCTCATCGAAAGTGGATGGACACCACCATCGCTTTTGATGCTTCAGACTCCCCTCGGAACATGATCGGAGCTGGTCAGCTACCTTTGATGGTATCACCTACCATAAATAACATTCAACTCCACCATATAATGGTGGACAGAGGTTCAGGGTTGAACCTCATCAGCTCTGAAGCTTTTGTCAAGCTTTAGCTCCGACCTTCGGACCTTCGCCCCTCCTCACCTTTCTCCGGAGTAGGTCCGGGGACCATAACACCACTTGGTGCCATTACTCTTCCCGTGACCTTTGGGACTCAAGAGAATTATCGCAGTGAGAAGTTGATCTTTGACGTCGCTCAGATCAACTTGCCTTTCAACGCCATTCTGGCCAAGTCTGCCTTGTACAAATTCATGGCTGCTGCTCATTATGACTACCTGGTGTTGAAGATGTCAACACCAGCTGACGTTCTCCGGATCCATAGAGACCGTACTGCCGGAGTGACTGCTCTGGAGGAACTTCATGCGCTTGCTACAGCGCAGGGGGAAGAATCCAGGCAGGAGCAAGCTCTGAAACCCCCAAGCATTCGTCAACGAGGCTCAACCTCCGCACCTCGCGCAACCAAGCGGCGACACCGACATCCCCGTCAAAGTCGTCCAAATCGGTTCTGATGCCGCTCAGACCACCCATATATCGGGAGGACTGAATGACAAATAGGAACTCGCGCTCATCACTTTCCTCTGGGCTAATGTCGACGTGTTTGTCTGGCAACCGTCACAAATGCTTGGGATCCCTAGGGAAGTGATCGAGCATAATCTGAAGATCTATCCTGACGCTCGGCCCGTACATCAGAAGCCTCGGAAGTAATCTGTAGAGCGACAGAACTTCATACGACAAGAAGTGAAGAAGTTGCTCGAAGTTGGATTCATCCGAGAAGTCTTCCACCCAAAATGGCTGGCAAACCCAGTTGTTGTACCCAAGGCCGGCGGGAAGCTTCGGATGTGTATCGACTACACAACACTGAATAATACATGTCCAAAAGATCCATTCCCACTACTTAGAATAGATCAGATAGTGGATTCCACCTCCGGATGTGAATTACTGTGTTTCATAGACACATATTCTGAGTACCATCAAATCAGAATGTCCAGGGAAGATGAAGAACATACTTATTTTATTACAGTAGATGGATTGTACTGTTATATTGTCATGTCATTTGGTCTCAAGAATGCAGCTTCAACATTTGTACGAGCTATGTACAAAACCTTTGGAGAGCTCATCAAAGACGTAGTGGAAGTGTATGTTGATCACATTGTCGTCAAGATCAAGGACAAGGAATCACTCCTTGACACCTTGCAAGCTGTCTTCGACAAGCTGCGGATCACCCGCACGAAGCTGAACCCAGACAAGTGCGTCTTCGGGGTTAGCTCCGGAAAGCTTCTTGGTTTCCTGGTAAACCACCAGGACATAGAGGCAAATCCGGCGAAGATTAAATCCATAGAGGAGATGCGGCCACCAGACTGCATCAAAGATGTCCAGAAAATGGCTGGATGTCTAGCCGCCCTCGGCCGTCATTTCAAGACTGGCAGAACGAGCGCTACCCTTCTTCAAGCTATTGAGTAAGTCCGGACCATTTCAATGGTGTGAAGAAGCAGAAAAGGCGTTCCAAGAGCTAAAGCAGCTCCTCACCACTCTACCAACATTGGTAGCTCCGAACCCTGATGAGCCCTTACTGCTTTACATTTCAACAACCAACGAGATTGTCAGCATGGTCCTGGTTGCAGAGAGACCAGAACCATCCCAACTCAGGAATCAAGACCCCTCCGGGAGGGTCCGGAGGTTCCTGAAGGTGAGTATGGGTCTCAGCCCCCAAACTTGGATCTACAGGGAGTTATTTCAGAAGATTTGGACCCCTCCGAGAGGGTCCGGGTCGCTCCAATAGAAGCTCCGGGTTCCTCCAGCAAGGACACGGAGGTCCCTGAAGCAGGTCCGGACCCCTCCGGGAGGGTCCGGGTCGATGTGGAGGAAGCTCCGGGCACCTCCGAGAGGGTCCGGACAGTCCAACGCCCAGTGTACTTCACCAGCGAAGTACTACATGATGTCAAGACTCGATACTTAGAGGTGCACAAGCTGCTCTACGCAGTTCTCATCGCCTCCAGAAAGTTTCATCATTACTTCCAAGCTCACAAGATCTCAGTGGTGACCTCTTACCCACTGCGTGTGATCTTGCATAATCCCAACTCTACTGGGAACATTGCAAAGTGGGCAGCGGAATTGACCGAATTCGATCTTGAATATGTCCCAAGATAAGCGATCAAAAGTCAAGCATTGGCAGACTTCATGGCGGAATGGACCCCCTCTCTATCAAACTCTGGGGGCCCTAGTGAGCAGAAGCCAGAACTCAAGGCTCCGGTCTTCACCGAACCTCACTGGACCCTCTACTTCGACGCCTCCATGCAAAAGCAGGGGACCGGAGCTGGAATTCTTCTCCTCGCTCCAACCAGAGAGAAGGTAAAATGCATGGTCCACCTTGACTTCAAGACGACCAACAACATAGCGGAGTATGAAGCACTCATTTATGGACTAAAGGTGGCACTATCATACGGTGTCAAGCAACTGTTGGTCAAAGGAGATTCGCAGTTCATCATTAAACAAATGAAGGGTGAATGCTCCTGTAACAATCCCTAACTAGCTGCTTATCTCCTTGAAGTCCAGAGGCTTCAGAAGGACTACGAAGTCCTAGATCTCCACCATGTCCAGCGTGTCCATAACGCTGAAGCTGACGAACTCTCGGCGAAAGCGTCAACCGGAGCTCCAGCTCCTGACAGAACTTTCGTCTGGAGGTTGTCAAAACCCACAGCTCAACCTGCCGAACTGAGCGAAGGGGGCGAGACCAGCATCACGAAGTTGGCGGTCCCGATGGCCCTGTTACCATGGCAGCCATCAAGTATCATAGGTGCTGCTGGAAGCTCCGAACGACCCAGCACGCAAGACTCAAATGCTCAAGCAAGCTCCGATGCATGGATCTCGAAGATCCGGAGCTACTTGAAAGACAATATCCTTCCTGACGATAATGTATCCGCTGATCGGATAGTCAGATTGACTAAAAAATACACGCTAGTAGAAGGGGATCTCTACCGGCGCGGTGCCAACGGCGTCCTAATGCGATGCATCACAAAGGAAGAAGGTTGCGAGCTCCTCGCAGAAATCCATGGAGGCGAGTGTGGGAACCACGCGTCTTCCCGCACGCTGGTCGGTAAAGCCTTCCGGCATGGCTTTTACTGGCCTATAGCGCTCCAGGATGCAACTGAGCTGGTGAAGAAATGCAAAGCATGTCAGTTCAATGCAAAGCAAATTCACACACCGGCTCAACCTCTACAAATGATACCTCCTACATGGCCTTTCGTTGTATGGGGGATGGACATTTTGGGACCTTTCCCAAGAGCCGTCGGAGGTTACAAGTTTATGTATGTTGCCATTGACAAGTTCACCAAATGGACGGAAGCAACTCCAGTTGTGACAATAAACAAACAATCGGATATCAGCTTCTTGCAGTCCATCGTATGCAGATTTGGAGTCCCGAACAAAATCATAACAGATAATGGGACCCAATTCACAAGCTCTGCTTTCCAATGATACTGCGAAGACCTCGGCATCCAAGTCAGCTACGCCTCCATACCTCACCCGGCAAGCAATGGCCAAGCCGAGAGAGCAAATGCAGAAATCCTGAAAGGACTCAAGACGCGCACATATAAGCGCCTGGAAAAACATGGAGCCAACTGGATTGAAGAACTTCCGCCCACTCTATGAGCTAACAGGACAACTCCAAACCGGTCAACTGGAGAGACACCCTTCTTCCTGGTGTACGGAGCTGAAGCAGTCCTTCCTCCAGAAATCACCTTGGGATCGCTCCGGGTCCGGACCTCCGACGAAGCCATGCAGGACCAGCTCCGGCGTGAAGACCTTGACCTCCTTGAAGAGGGAAGGTGCCGAGCAGCTGTTCGGAATGCCCGATACCGCTAAGTTCTTCAGCGCTATCACCAACGGCATGTTCACAGCCGACAGCTTGAGGAAGGCGATTTAGTGCTACGGAGAATACAATCCAGAGAAGGGTTAAACAAACTCTCCCCCAGCTGGGAAGGACTCTTCCGAGTGATCAAAGTATCCCGACCCGGATACGTTCGCTTGGCAAACGAGGATGGGACACCTCTCCCAAATCCTTGAAACATTGAGCACCTCCGTAAGTTATACGCTTAATATCACGGAGGTGAGTCTGTAATTACATGTGGTGTATGTTATAGAGTCATTGTACAGAGTCGGGTAGCTCCTCCAAGAGAGCAGCCAGACCTACCCCGTTAGGTCCGCAACGTCCATGCAACACTTATCACAGTCTCAGAACTAAAAGTGTAGCTAGCTACCTTAGGTCAAACGAGAAATGAAACACACTTAGCCTGGTTCCGTACCCTAAGAGTGTACTTGTTTCCCCTGTACCCCGGACCTATAATGAAAGACATTATAGGCTCCACGTGTATTTACTTTGTACAGGCTCAATATTTTTTATTTTTCTCTTTCTTGTCTATAACAAAGTTGTGCAGTTCTTAGCTCGACCAGTTCATATACAATTCAAGTTGCATTGTCTATCCTTTCGGGTTCAAACATTGTTGATGGCCTACTTGTCTGAATGCCGCCAAGCCAATCTAGGGTCGGAGTGTGCTATCGACTTAGCCTGGTCATGCACCCTAAGTACGCCACTCTACCTACACCCCGGCAGGCCGAAGTAAGGCGAGTCCAGAAACGATCGGACCTGAAGGAAGTAAGACGACGCTCTTGATTGTATTTAAGATTGTGTTCGACCTAAAACTTTCTCGGGAACAGTAAGTCGAAATGAAGTTATAGATAAGAAACGGATTTTACTGTTTTTCTTGACTTCAGTGTGCAGGAAAAATAAATATTTCATGATGATGGTGAATGAAGCCGGAGCTATCAAAGCTCCGACATCCCCCAGGTGGCTCGTGGTCGATGTTCAAACATTGACATCGAGCATCGCTGGAGCTACTCAGCTCCGGTAAAGCTAGGGGGCATATTGTCAACGTGAAGATGGTGGAAAGACTCTAAATAGGAGCTTACTGTTGACACAACATGTGTTGACACAACATGTGTTGACAGAGGTCACTGCCGGAGCTACCAAGCTCCGACAACCTCAGGGGGGGCCTACACTATTGAAGACTTCGGACCTACATTCTACTAGTTCGAAGCACGCAAGTCTTCAACAACTGTTACATCCTCTTGGTACATGTTCACGATCAAATTGTGTACATCTACCAGGGGGCAAGCGAGACAAAGGTGTTGAAGACAAAAAATGAAATTCGAATTCACAAAAAATTGGATTTCATTCATCTGGAGACAAGAGGTTACAAAATTGGAGAAGAAGAAGAGAGAATACAAGCGGGAGCTACAGAGAGATGGTCCTAGACCCTATGAAAGAACTGGGCGACCTTCTGGGCCACCTCCGACACGCTGGCTCGGGCGGCTTCACCCTCTCCTTCGATGGGACCTTCAAGCACCGGGTCCAGAGGGAATTGAGGGTCCCCCGGCTGGTGTAGCACGTCAGCACAAACTCTGCGACGTTCTTCGCCAGGGACTGACCCTCTGTTTCCAGTTGGTCCGCGATGACATCGCCCATCTTAGAGAGCTTGTTGGCTACTAAACTCAGCACCTCCAATGCCTGGTCCAGCTCCGGCTCCGGATCATCCGGACGCACGGGACTGAAGCCCATTGGCGTCAGCACGACGTTGGCCTTGCCCAGGAAGTCCCAAACTTGGTGGGACTCCGCAACCCTTGCACCACACATCTCCACCAAGGATCTTTTGGCCGCTGCAAGCTCCGAGCTCTCCCGAGCAAGACGCTCCACCTCTTTGGCATTCTGCTGAATCGTTTCAGCAACCTGCCTTTCGAGTTTGCTGAGCTCTTCCTCCTGGAGGTGGATCTCATTCCGGCGGCGGACCAGATCCTTCTCTCGATCGCGTACTTTCTTCTCCCTGGCGGCGATGGCACTCTCCTGCTTGTAGAGATCTTGCCCTCGCTCCTAGGCCTTCTTCTCCTCCTCCTCGCAACGCTCCTCCAATGTCTTGGTGCGTTCTTCGAGACTCTTGTCAGCCAGAGCTGTCTTTTGGACAAGCTCTTCCGCCCTCTTCATGAGGTCGTCCCGCAGCTCCAGGAATTTCTACTCTTCATCTTCGAGCCGTCTTTCCCGCGCTTCAAGAGCCTCTCGGCGCTTGACGAGACTATCGTGGATGGCGGCGAGCCTTTCCTGGCGATCATCCGCTGCGCTATTTGCAGCCTTGGCCTGCTCATAGATGGCCCGGGACTGGTTGTCGAGGGTCCGCGTCATGCTTTCCCTCTCATCCAACAACTTACCCCAGTACTCCAGGCGGACTTTGTCCTTTTGCACCCACTCCTTGTCGTCAGCCAGCCTCGACTGCACCAGCTTGGTCTCGAAATGGAGTCGGTTGCGCCACCTCCTAAGGGTTTGACGCTCCTCCTCGAGGGCCTTGTTGTCGTGGTAGAATGCCAGTTGGACTTGGCGAAAACTGGAGCAGGCGTTGTCGATAGACAACGATAGGGGGATCGGGTCCGGACCTGCTGGGGTCCTCTCCGCTGGCTCCAGCGGATCTTCAGCAACAAAAATTGGGTCCCACTCTACGAGAGCGGTCTCCTGAGCTTCAACGGCACTAGGGTCGTCCTCCGGGATAGCCTCTGGTGCCGCCGAGGAAGTACTTGTAGCTGAAGTTCCAACCTCCAGAATTGGCTCCGAAGGCCCAGCCGCCAGGTCATCAACAACTTGCCCCTCCGGTGGGGGGCCAGCAGCTTCATCATGGCACTCTGGCTCAGCAGCGGGCACCTCCGGGATCACTGCTTCCGGAGCGAGAGTTGAAGGTTCAGTTGGAGCAAAAGCTACTTCTAGCTCCGGCGCAGGCCCCTCCTCCGCCTCTGGCTCAGGTGTTGGCGCTTCGACCATCATGGGCTCGGGCGCTAGCGCTTCGACCACCAAAGGCTCAGGTGCTGACACCTCCGCAGCAACTGGCTCGGACGCCGGAACCTCTTCAACGACCGGCTCCACAGCGGGAACTTCTGCAGCAATCGGCTCTACCGCCAGAGCTTCCTCGACAACCGGCTCAAGTGTCGGAGCTTCATCAACACCCGGCTCCACTGCCGGGACCTCATCAACCACTGGCTCGACTGTCGGGGCTTCAACAACATCCAGCTCTAGGGCCGGAATCGCAGCTACCTCCGGCTCTGCGGCCGGAGCGTCCAACATCTCAGCATCCAAGCCTAGAGCTTCAACCTCCGGAGCTAGCGCCGCTAGTACATTTTCATTCCCGTGGTCTGGCGCTACCACGGGAGCTTCTTGGGATGATTCGAGGTCCAAAACCATGACAGCCGGCGTTGTGGCTGCCGCAGCCTCAGCCACCTCTTGGGGCGGCGTTGGGATTGGAGCCGGAGCTTCAGCTTGCACAGCCTCAACTGCTACTGCAAGAACCAGAGCTTCAGCCCTTTTCTTGGGCACACTGAGGATGAAGGACGAAGAAACTCAAAATACAGTTAACAATAAAACAACTGACTGAGGTAAAAAATCAAAAATTACCTCGAAAGGCTTCTGCACCAGTTAGCACGGAACCTCTTCTCCGAACGCTCCGGACTGGCCCCAACCGCCACTGGCGTGGTAGTCCCGGAGGGTCCCCCAGAACTTGATGCTGCTATCAGCGTTGCTCTGGTCGAGGCCCCCCTCGACCAGGAAGGACCTCCGGACCCGGAGCCCTCAGCTGGCCCTAGAACCGGAGTCACCTGGCCGGAGCTAGCACCCCAAGAAGAAGCCGCTACTGGAGTAAATGCCGCCGTCGTAGACCTCCCCCTCTGAGGAGAAGGAAACGCCACGGAAGAAGTATGTCTGGCAGACCTTCTGTCTGCATGCTTCCTCTTACGACTTGAGTGCTTGGCCAATTCCTTGCCCTTGCCGACGACTTCGGTTCTTGGCTTAGGGGCGGGAACGGAGCCGCCTTCAGGAGCTTCGGAGATCGCCAACCCGGTGGTCGAACGACCTCTCAACGACACCAAGGTCGTCAAGCACCGGCATCGTCCGCCGGAGCTCCCTGTTGAACTCTGCCTCCATGTTCAGAGGGAGGAAAGCTGTCGGTGGAGCCAAGTCGTCACCCTCGACGTCGATGCCGTGCTGGAACTTCTTGAGGTGGAACTCCAAAGTTGCACCCTCCATGTTGGACTTCAAACCGGTCTCGATCCAGTCGTCGTCCAGCATACTCTTGAGAGCCCAAGCCAACTTCTCCCTCCTCTTCAACGGAGCCCATTTGTTGGTCAGGAAGTTGCAAAACACCGCCTGAGGAGTCACTCCTCCTTCCACGCACAGGAGGATCCTGGTCAGAACAGGGTTGAAGGCGTACGATAACACCGGAGCTTCACTCCAAACTGCAGTGTCGATATTGGGGAGGCCTTCCGGCGGCTCCAGCTTCTCGTGCTCCTCCACCCTGATGACAATCCAATCCTTCTTCCAGTCGTCCCATTTCCCAGAAGGGAACGATCGCAAGTACTTGTACGGGCACTTCTTGCGCTTCACAAAATAGTAGAAGCCAAGGTACTCATCACTCTTGCCCGTAGCTTGGACACTGAAGAAGGTGCGGAAGAGCTCAATGCAGGGGGGAATGCCCACCCACATCTCGCAGAAGTGGACAAATATTGACACCAGCAGAATGGAGTGGGGGCCAAGGTGGTACAGCTGCAGACCATAGAAGTCTAGCAGCATCAAGAAGAAAGAAGAGAAAGGTGGGATCAGTCCCACCATGGCGTACGTGGAGAAGTACACCATGTCGTCAGCGTGTTCCTTCTCGAACGGAAGCTTGCCGGCGCGGACCAAGTAGTTGAAGAAGTCAGGAGACCATCTCATGAGGGCCTGGACCTTCTTCAAATCGTCATCGTTCTTCAGTCGGCTCTGGCGGAGACCCAACTCCATCGCGGCACAGCGAGGCAAGGGAGGAAAGGCAAGCGAAAGTTTGGAAGGTTTGAGCGCAAGATCGAATGAAAGACGTAAAGAACCCCAAACGGTGCGTGCTTTCCTTCTTAAGTAAGCCCCCGCAACGCCTGGATGGAAACCGCAGAGGAGCCGACAATACTAGTCAAAAATTTCACCCCGCCAATGACAAAGGGGCTCGGGGCCACCCCGACGACCAAGTCGAGGTTCTTACCCCAGACGAACGGTTGTCATCATGAAAGGCGGGAAACCCGAAGGCGACGGCCTGACAGGGCGCGCGGAACCAATACGATTTTCGTATCGGGAACCGGCGACCTTCAATTGCGTGAGATCCACACGTTGAGATCTCACCTGCCGCCTCCTAGATACGCCATGCGGCGGAAGTTTAACTGCAAACTATCGCCAACGGCACGACCAAAGACCCTTGAAGACACGGCTAAGAAAACGAAGAATGGACCCACCTCCGGTGAAATGACTTCATCCAAAAGGTTTCTCCCGGAGGTGTGAGCCCAGGGGGCCACTGTCGGTACCCTCCGTACCAGATACCCCTTGGGATTGCAAAGATCACAAGGGAACTCCATCTACCAGATTTGAAGACCTCCGAAGGCCCCACATGTCAGGCGTAACCGAACATGTTTCCCCGACATGGTTAGTCCCAGGGCCGCCACGTGTATCATAAGACCGGAGCTATCACCCACACATGGGAAGCTCCAGTCGGAATACTAGTATGGCACCCCCGGACCTAACCCCAGACAGAGGGAAGTTCGGATACTGACACGTGTCCAATAGCACCGGATCTACTCGTCCATGACGGTAAGCTCCGGTGCTGCCACGTGGCGACCGCCGGACCTTCAACTTCAACAATCAGGCTGGTGGATCCCTCAACGGCTCCGGACCTTCAAGGAGCAATCAAAGACTTCAAGATCCGATTAAGTGTTATTAATACCATATTAATGACACACGATCTAATGGCCCTTAATACTGGTAACAGCACTGTTAAGGTCCGTTACCAGGCTATTAAGGGTAATTAACCTCATTAATTGTATATCAAGCATGTGGAACCGCCGGGGCCACCTGTCGGGCCAGGCTAATGATGTAACGACCAGTCCTTGTACTATAAAAGGACTGGTCGACGATACACAACGGACGGTTCCAGACCACTACTGAACTCCCTGAGCTAGACGAGCTTCTTCTTCTGGAGCTTCTTTTAGACTCACACGCTTAATACAACACCAACACACCCCGTGGAGTAGGGTATTACGCTCCGGCGGCCCGAACCACGTAAATCTTTGTGTACACTTGTCTTTCACTTTCTTGAATCGCTATGCGCCCATTACCAAACTACAACTCCTTGATCTACCAAAAGTAGTGTCGGGAGATCTGCCAGATCCAAACACCGACAGCACAAGACCTCTTCTCAGCTGGAAGGTTAGGTACGGAGCCACGAGTCGCGTGGCAGCACCGAAGATCCGGAGCTGCGGACCACGTGGCAGCACCGGAGCCACCCTTGGCAAGGAGGCAGGTCCGGAGCTACAGACACGTGGCAGCACCGAAGCCACCCTTAGTAGTGAGGCAAGTCCGGAGCTACAGGACACATGGCAACACCGGAGCCATCCTTAGTAGAGAGGCAATTCCTGAGTTGCGGGACACGTGGTAGCTTCTGGGTACTTCCCCTCTTGGGAGGTGGAACCCAACGTCTTGTCTTCCTTGTATGCGGGGGTACCCGGTCTGCAGAGTACCGACAGGTTCTCTTTTGAGTTTAGGAAAGAAATAAATTAGAATAGGCATGCAATGCAAGATAGGATCAAGAGGTTTGTTTCCTTTGATAAAGATTAGTTTCCCTAGTTAGGCAAGGCTGAGAGCCTATAAATTGGAGGGCAAATGCACTCGGAACTACTATTCTTCTCTCTGTTCTCCTCTCAATCTCACCTCCTTCAACAATCGGGCAGTCGGGCAAAACCCCAGACGCCCCTACCGGTCGAGGCTACGAGTTACGTAGCCAGGGCCCTGCTGTCTTGGGCGCCGACGCCCTTGACATAAGACAGGAATATTAAGGATTTGCCACCCTTACCAATGTACATCAGTCATTTAACATCGTAGCGAGCGACCTTCATCATTTACCATCTTTACGGGATTTTGCTTATGATTTTGCCATTGTTATGCCAATTATGCATTGCCAGGTCACACTTTCCATTTTGTTTTCATGACAGTCCATAATATATTTACATTCTTACCCCTAATCACTTACCTCAAATTACAAAATTACCCTATTTTTTATCTGGTATAGGAACTGTTTAATCTCTCATTCATCTGCTCAAGCGCTTGTTGTGTGCTCTATGAACTTCGTAGAAAGAGAAAAAATGATCTATCAAAGGTTTGGTGAAGGTTTCAATATTTTCTCGTCACGAATGCTCATTCGGCGACGACCAAACTCACCAATCAAACAGTTCAATCTGATTTATTTGATCTATACTGTTAATAAAGGATGTCTTTTTGACGCTTATTTGCAAGAAACAATCAGGATTAAGGAGTTGATGTACTGGCTATAGTGTTGAGAACAACTCACTTCATCTGTTTGTTGATCTTATATCAAATTATAACAATGATACAAACCTTAGGTTATAGGCATCTAATAATTAAAGATGATTCCGCGGAGGATGAATCAGGCACTTGAAGAGCCGAACAAGAAGCCCAATCAATCTTTGGTGTTAAACCGCTGCTTCAGCACCGGCCAAGTATGGGTAAAAATGTCAATATGTTATGAGTTGTCACGAAAACAAAATGGAAAGCGTGACTTGACACGCGTAATTGGCATCAGGATGGCAAAATCACAAGTAAAATGTCATAAAGATGTCAAACTAAAGAGATCGGTCGTAAGAATGTTAAATGACTGATTTACATCTGTAAGAGTGGCAAATCCTGAATATTCCCGACATAAGACAGCACCAGAACTTTTACCACACTTTACTCTTGCACCTTACAGTGCCCGAAAACAGTTCACATTATAAACAAAGAGCATATTAATCAAAGGTGGGCACTTACCCTGCGGTCAAACAGACGAACAGCCCGGGCATCCTATCAGACCAGGAATGAACGAAATAAGAGGTCCGCAAAAATAAAAATACTTGCCCAAAAGAAAAGCGCGAAAAATAGGAAAGAAAATCGATGGCAGCACACCTGCGGCAGCCTCTTGAAGAAGGAGATGAAGCCCTGCGCTTGTCTCGCATCTGCTCATCCACGGACCCAACCGATAAAAGAAACAAAAAGTCAAAATGAGTATACCGGGGTGAAAGGAACTGAGAACGGAAAGTACACCCCGCGTACGGACCTAGCTTGAACTCGGGGAGCTTCCCGCCCTCCGGCAAGAAGTCGTCGCCCTCCATGCCGGCCCCTTCCCGACGCGCAGCGAAGATGTGGAGGCGGCCGCCGGCCGGGTGCGGACGAGGTGACAGTGGTGGTGGTGGCGCCGGATGCGTTCGATGTGCACGACGGAATGCGCGCGAGTGCGGAGGGGTTAGGGGTAGGGTTTTGGCGTGGGAGACGAGGGGGCAGGCGCGCGCGCGCGGGGTTGGGATTTCCCGCGTTAAAAGCCGGGAGCGGGCGGTGGTGCGGGAGGGTTGCTGCTGCGCCCTGCGCGGGTGCGGCGGTGGTGCGGGTGGGTGGGTGAACCACGGTTGTCTAGGTTTTAGCTCCCGAAATCACATCCAATTTTGAGATAAATCGGAATTTGTGGTTAGAATGTCATTTTATTTTATGTATTATAGTTGACCAAATTTTATTTGCTTGATTTAATCGAAATTTCATCTACACTGTCTCACAATATATAAAATAAAGCTAAATAATACTTATTCGGTCTTATCAAAAAATTCTCACAGTTCACCCCAATTTACAATTTCTTCCTACCACCAGTCGATACATGTCATTTTATGTGCTTATTGTTATTTTTATGCATTTATCATCAATTTTGTTCAATAAATTATATTGTATATTAATATGCGGCTAATCGTATAACTGAATTAATCGATAACCGAGCAATACGGTTATGATTCCTTTGTAGTATATGTGGATATCATTTTTCAATAACCAAGTTCAGCTTAACCGTATTAACTAAACAGAATTAACCATATTAACTGAACATCGCTCCTAAATCCTAAACGCTAAACCACTCCTAGCCACCAGGTATGTGAATTAGACTATATATTTACGATTCTTATGTTCTGATTTATTGCAATGTGAAATCTGTTTTCAAAACAATTTTTTGTTATTTTTAGTGTGATTTCTATTATAATGATTATAAAAAATAAGTTTTCTAAAGAAACTAATAATCAAAATAGGGAATAAATAATCACTTTTGATAAGATATTGTAATGCTAAATGGAGAAATTAGGTCAAATCTGTTCTCACTAGATTCATACTCTTTTGAGTTTGAAGCTCATGTGCTTGAACGAGTCAGTGGTGGCATTGACCAGTCCTAAAATTTCAAGAATCATTAGCAGTTATGTAACACCCATAATTTTTCAAATTTTGAAAACAAAATAAATGTACTAGGAATGCATCATGAAGGGTTGCATTTGATCGAAAATGTGATTTCAAAATGCGCTAGAAGTCGTTTGAATTTGAAAAGCAATTCAAATTTGCAAAAGAATGAAAAAGGAAAACAAAAAGAAAAAGAAAAAAAAACTCACCCTGGGCCTTAACCCCGCCCCAGCCCACTTCTCCCCTACCCTCCTATTCCTTTTTCCCTCCCGCCGGCCCAACTCCTCCCGGCCCAGCTCGGCCCTACGCCATCTCCCTCTCCCTGCACGCTGGGACCCGCTCGTCAGGGCTTTCCTTCTTCCTCCCGTCGCCCGCGCCCGACACTGCCCGCTAATGCCGCCCCAGTTCAAAACGCCGGCAAGGAAATCCTCCCCCATTATGGCCCCGGTCGCCTTCCTTCGGGGGAGATCCCCTTCCTTGCTTCGCTGCCCCCCTCTCCCCCTATAAAATCCGGCCGGCGCCCCCAATTTCTCTCTTCCCCGAAGCTCCGAACCCTAGCCGCCGCACCGAGGTAATGGTGTCGGCGTTCCCGTCGCTTGACCCCCTAATTCTCCCTCCCTCTTGGTCTGACGCGTGCGCCGTGCTACCAGAGACTCGCCGGACATCTTCTTTTGGGGGTTTTGCCGTCGCTTCATCAATCCCGACGAGCACCGTCGGAGTCCGCCGCCCCTCACCGTCGTCGACGCACCTACGCCCCGATTCAAGCCCCGCGACCCCCCTCGGTGAGCTCACCCGGTCCCCCTCTCCCTTTTCGCGTTAGCTCCGAGGCTTTAGGCGTCGATTTGGTCGATCCGGCCATCGACGGCGAGGCGCGTCGCCGTGGCCGCCGAGCGCCGCCCCTAGGGCGACGTGGCCCATCCTCGGCCGTCGATCTGAGGCCGACGGCCGAGATTAGAAGGGGCATACCCCTTCGGTCATTTTAAATCTGGGCCGCCCGCGTTGGATCCAACGGCCCAGATTCAAATGCACTTAAACGTTGGCCGATTTGCACGTAGCCCCCTACGCCAATTTAAAGTAATTATAAATAGGTCCTGGAATATAGGAAATAGCCCCTGGACTTTTATTTAATTCTGTCAGCACTGCTAAATTGAATAAATATATCATTTTAGCCCCTGTTTTCACTATAAAATATATTTTTAGCCTCTGTAAATTATGATTAACCCCCTGGTGATGTTATAAAATATTTTTAGGCCCCTGTTCGTGTCTGTTTTGCATAAAAGCCCTGTATTAATTGAAAATTACATAAATCACATGAGAACTCTCTCTTTTTGCACAAATCACTTAGGGTATTCACTACAGGAATCCCGACGATTTGCGACGGCCGAAGCCGTCGCAAATAAGCCAGATGCCGTCGCAAATAAGCTATTTGCGACGGCTTTCTTTATTTGCGACGGCCTCCGGCCGTCGCAAATATGTCGTCGCAAATAAGCTTATTTGCGACGGCCACCGTCGCAAATAAACTTATTTGCGACGGCTAGGTGAGGCCGTCGCAAGTTGTTGCTGCGGGCTGGTGGGACCCGCGGCCTTATTTGCGACGGCCGTGCCGTCGCAATTAAAGCTTATTTGCGACGGCCGGGCCGTCGCAATTAATATCTGCTATTTGCGACGGCTAGGCCGTCGCAAATAAGTTTAGAGGGCAGGGCCCACGTGTCCTCTTCCGGGCCCACGACTTTATTTGCGACGGCCAGGCCGTCGCAATTAAAGCTTACTTGCGACGGCCAGGCCGTCGCAAATAGCAGTGGCTTAATTGCGACGGCTAGGTACCTTATTTGCGACGGTACTGTATAAAAAGCCGTCGCAAATAAGGTTTTTTATTTTTTTTAAAAAACAGAAAACTCTAACCGGCTCGATGGCCAGATTCACAACACAATATACACAGCATACACAGCATACACAATATATACACAAAGATCATCACAATCACAAACTCAAATTCCGATACATCTCACATCGTCATCAACAAAGTAAATAAAAGGGCTCACTCGCCCATCTAACCTCCGAAGCCACCTCCGAAGTCGAAGTCGTCGTCGTCGCGCCTCAATCCAGGCGGCGGTAGCGAAGGCGACGGCGTTTGTGCAGCCGTCGCGGATCCCTGCAATTAATAAAACTTAGAGTTAGAATATATGCATCAACATCTCTCTCCCTCCCTCTCCCTCTATCTTCATCTAGATCACCCTCTCTTCCTCTCTCTTTTCATTTCTCTATTTGTCTCTCACTCTATCTTTCTTGCTCACTCTATCTCTCTATTGCTATCCTTTTCCCTCTATCTTCCTCCCTCTATCTCCATCTACATCTCCCTCCCTCTATCTTCCCCTCTCTCTATCTCCATCTACATCTTACTCTCTCTTCATTCCCATCCTACTCTATCTATCTTTCACTCTTTCTTCTGTCTCCCTTTCTTCTATCTCTTTCTTTCTTCTATCTCAATCATTTTCTTCTATCTAACTATCTCTCTCTTTCATCTATCTCAATCTTATTACGCTGGAGAAGAAGGATTACATAGAGACTTACCTGACCCGCTGAAGAAGGATCGCCTGGGAGGACCGGTGGTAGTACCGGTAGCTGGATTCCCAGACCCTGCGCCCGAGCGATGGCCTGTCATTGCAAACATTAAATGCTACCTATTAGTAAGTCATTTAAGCTGAATTAATAAGAATTTTAATTTTTAGATTGTTACCTCCATTGCTTCCCGCATCTGCGCCAACGCTGCTGCCTGGGTTTGGATCGTGGCCTCCATCGCCCTCCTTTCCTCCTCATGTCGCCTTTCATTTTCTTCTACAGTTTCTCGGAGGGACTGCATCTCAATGTCCCTCTGCGAGCGGCGACCTCCCGTACCCGAAGCCTGCGTGGAGCTGCCTCTCGCAGGTCTACCCGCCCTCGAGTCGACAACTCCGTCGAATATGGCGAGCCTATAAAAAAAGAGAGTCAGTAATATGAAATTAAAATATCTTGAATACTTTGAATTGAAAACGATAAAATGACTTGCAAACTCACCTTCCGTGTGCTTTTCCACCACCGGTTGCATACGCGGCTTGAGGATCGATCGGTTGACGTTCCCAATCGAAATCCTGGCCGTGTATCTTCCTAGCCTCCTCCCCGTACTTAGCCTGCAAAACAATAAAATCGTGTAAGTTCAACAATCTATATAGTTATATGTAATATGAATGGTTTCTAAACTTACCAACCGCTCGGCTGCAGCCTGACTGCACCCCGTCGGCTGAGAAGGGTCCCTGTGACCTCTCTTCCAAACCTCAGCAGGGGTGGGCGGCACCCCCGTCTCGCGCTCCTGTCAATACATGTTAGTACGAACAATATATTATTAATATATAAACATAAGTTACACACACTTACCATGCGTTTAGCTAAACGCAAGTGGTTATCTTGCCCGTGTCTGCTCTTCCCCTCCACCCCTCTGCAGTCTCGAGCCTTCCCGGACTTAGCTTTAAACTCGTCGCTAGCCCAGTAGCGACAAAGGGCCCGAAATGCATCGTTCCGACCCTGCAACCAGCTCACGTGGCCCTGCACATAGTTGAAAGTCGTTAAAAGTACCATCGAGGACATTATCAGAAAAAAATACTTACTACACTCCACGTACCTGCGCGTACTCCTCCTCCGTCAGGTGCCTCTCGCTCTCCTGCCGGAAGTGTAACACGTGCTGCTGGTTCGCCTTCAAGTGCTCATTAATAATTTGAACACGGGCGTTCGACAAAGCTTGTCGAAGCGCCTTGGCAGCGTTGAAGTGAAACACTCGCCTCGCATCCTCAAACATGCGATGGTCGTCCGGGTCCTCTAAAATATATCTTGCCTGCGATAAAGAATATATTGAAGAGATGTGCACTAAAAGAGTTTAATAGTTGTAACTTAGAAACTTTTTTACATACTTACCATAAAATCGGCCCATACGGCCTCCTGAAGGTTGCCGTGCTCCTGGTGATGGACACGTGCGTAGTCCTCCCACGAAAGAGCAGGCACTCCGTCGATGACCCCGGGATAGTGCAAACGCACTATGGACCCGAGGACACCGTTCACCGGTCTCTGGTGTTTCTCACCGGTGAAAGACAAGTCGTCCCAACTCCTGTAAGATATTTATTCATTCATTCATTACTTAAGTAATCAAAAGAAACTAAAATTGAAAACTATAATTTTTATTACCTGTCTCCGACTGGACGAATCACGATCCTCTGTGAAGGGACCGCGGGAGGACTGACAAAGTGAGTCCTCCTCGTCCTCCGCGTCTGCTGGGGCGCCACGTCAGGTGACCCAGACGGCTCCTCACCAGCCGAGTCAAAGGCCTCAGGAACAAAGTCATCGCCAGCCGGGAGCTGGCTGGCCGAGGGCTGACTCGCCGAGGGCTGCCTCGCCGAGTGCTGGCTGGCCGAGGGCTGCCTCGCCGAAGGCTGGCTCACCGAAGGCGCCGCAGCCTCTGAGTCAGCCGGTGAGTTACTTTCGCTCATATTACGCTCCTGATGCATGACATCAATGTTGTGCATTAGAATCAACGACTTCACATATGGTAGCTCCCAAAGTCCACATATGTGAGTCCAATTGTGTTCCTCTCCATAACCTACGAAATATCCAGGACGACCTTCATCAGGCACCAGTTTGTCCAACATATCAGAAATTTCTGACCCGTTGAGACGCTTCGGTGGTCCTTTAGTGACAACAGTGTTCTTTCGAAAGACATGCCTCTGCTGCCTAAATATATGATTCGAGGGCAGCCAACGTCTGTGACAATCGAAATAAGATATTTTGCCTCCATGAGTTAGTCGAAAGCAATCCGTGTCTGAAGCACATATCGGACACGTCAGACGACCGTGAGTGCTCCATCCGGAAAACATGCCGTATGCCGGCAAATCATGGACGGACCACAAATAAGCAGCTCGAAGGTTGAATTTCTGCTTCTTGTAACTGTCGTACGCTTCGACTCCTGTCCACAAGACTTTCAATTCTTCGATCAGCGGTTTTAACATCACGTTGAGACGTGACCCGGGATGATCAGGTCCAGGTACAATGAGGCTGAGAAACATGAACTCGTTCCTCGTACAAAAAGCAGGTGGCAGGTTGTACGGAATGACAAAGACAGGCCAACATGAGTATGGAGCGGCATTCGTACTGAACGGTGAAAATCCGTCTGTCGCTAATCCGATGCGAACATTCCTCGCATCACGAGAAAAGTCTGGATCGAAACGGTCTAGCGCCTTCCATGCATCACCGTCGGACGGATGCGTCAAGAATTCTTTGTTCTCACGTTTACCTTCTTTGTGCCATCTCATGTGTCTTGCGGTTCTTTTTGAAAGAAACATCCGCTTCAACCGAGGTGTCACAGGCAAGTAACGAAGCTGCTTATGTGCGACATCTGTCATCACATTATCGCCATCGTCATTAACAACTTCGACATACCTCGATTTACCACATTTCAAGCACATCTTCTCATTGGCGTGCTCTTTCCAGAATAGCATGCAGTTGTCTGGGCACACATCAATTTTCTCATACTTCATACCGAGACCAGATATCTTGATCTTTGACTGATACATATCTGGTGGCGCTTTGTGAGGTCGTGGAAGGATATCGCAGATCAATTTCATGAGATCATTGTAGCAGTTGATGGAAAAAAAGTACTTGGACTTAATTGCCATAAATCTGGTCAAGAAAGCAAGTACGGTCACATCCGTATGTTCATGCAACGGCTCTTGTGATTTCTTCAGCTCCTCGAAGAACTTCTCTGCCTCATTTGTAAGAGGATCCTCCACTTCAAGAGCTTCTAACATCTCATCCATCCTATCAACCTCTGTTATATCATCATCCTCATCCACTTCGGCTATGACTCGAGAATTAGTCTCGCCGTGGAAGGTCCACACTTCATATTGTGGAGTGAAACCGTTTCGACATAAGTGAAACGAAAGCTCCAATCTTCTCAAAAACTTAGTGTTTCGGCATTTTGTACATGGGCACCGCACCATATCTTCCGTTGACAACGAAAATGCTCGATCCAAAAATTGATCTAACTTGATAAACCACTCATCGGAGTGACCACCATTTCTGCTCTTCCAGCCAGTATACATCCAACTGCGGTCTTCACCCATTTTTGACTCTGCAGTTTAATGCGAAAGAAATTGTCGTTAATGTATTGTTGTGTTATGTCACGGCCCTACAACCTAGGCAGATAGATCCTAAACCCACCCAAGAGTGACCGAGCGGAGCGTGCTCATGACGAGACGCGTGATCCGGATTCGAACGAAATTTCGGCAGCATAACCCCGCTGTTCTCCACTGCACGCCCGAAAATGGTGCAGCAGAGAACAACAGGGTTACGCCACCGAAATCTCGTCCAAATCCGGACCCGCGTCTCGTCACAAGCCACGCCCCCTCGGTCACTCCGAGGCTGTCCAAAAAGGGACAATTCCGAACCTGCACGTCTCACATGCCAATGGCATGTGAGACGTGCCGATCCGAAACGGGTAATCAATTGCTATAGGTTACGTTGCTCATGTTCATTTTCAGGTCATTTACGAATGAGGAAAGAGAACGAGAGTGAGGAGAAAAGTGGGTCAGAGTTGAAAGTTTCATAGTCAGGGCCGTCCACGATAATTGTGTCTATATATATGCACGCAAACCCAACTCGAAAGATCAACGAGCCAAGCATCCACAACGACCTTCTAGCTTTCTGCAACAAAAGCTCTACCACAAGCTAGGTTTTGACCGGGTAGCAGCTCTGCTCGATCGCCCCTTCCAGCTAGAATGAAGGCAGCAGTTGCCATGGTGAGAGCTCTTGCAGTTGCAGTCGTGGCCTTCATGGTCGTGGCCGTGTTCGACATGGCGTCGGCGGCAACGTACAATGTCGGTGAGCTGAGCGGCTCCTGGGACCTGCAGACCAACTACGCCAACTGGGTCGCCTCCAAGAGGTTCCTCCCCGGTGATCAGATCGGTGGGTACCTGCACGGCCACCAGCCCTCGCTCCCGGAGCCTCTCCTCCGCTGCCGTCCACGCCTTCCGGAGGATCCTCTGCCGCTACCAAGACCACCGCCACCGGCTTCGGTCTCGCCGCTGTCATGCTCACCGCTTATGTATATATATATATATATTTATATTTATATATTTATATATATAAAGAATATTAAACATGCTAAAAGAAACATAACAATTAATCAAAATTTGAACATTTAATAACTTAATTCAATAATGATAAGCAACAATGAACATAAACATTAAGAATACTAAAACAAAACATAAGCATGCTTAACATCTACATAATCAACAACATTATCAACAAATTTGCATAACCAACATCATTAACAACTAAGCATAATTAACATCAAGATCGAGCAACAATTTCTACTCATTCGATCAACAATCATTTGAAGATTGAACAATCCATATCAAATATCAAGAAATCCACAACAAATTTGCATAATCAACATCATTACTTGACGATCGGTGACGACGAGGAGGCCGGGGTGCGCGGACGGCAGGGAGGCCGGGGCGGGCGGGCGGCGAGGTCGCCGGGGCGCGCGGACGGCGACGACGGGGAGGTTAATGCTCCACTCTGCAATTAAAATAGAAATTATTTTCGAGCCGTCCCAATCTATCCACCGTGAATGTTCCATGATGTCTCTCATCTTTTCCTAATCTGCTCCTCCTATAACTTAGGTCACATATATATCTCATATGTTTATCATAGCAAATAAGATCACATTCTTGATTCAAAATAGCAAAGCACTTACTCCCAAGTGTAATTAAACTAATCTTGCTGGACAGAACCGGTGGCGGGGGGAGAAGCGAGGAAATACCTGTGTTTCACGGCGGGGCCGGGGGCGCAGGGGCGACGGAGCCGGGGGCGAGCCGGTGGCGGGGCTGGCGCAGGGGTGGCAGGGCCGGGGGCGGGCCAGCGGTGGGGGCGGGCGGCGGTTGGGGCGTGGAGGAGCGCCTGGAGCCGAAGGCGGGCCGCCGATGAGGGCGCAGGGGCGGCGGGCCGGCGGCGGAGCCGGGGGCGTGGCAGGGCGACGGCGGCGCGGCAGGCGGCGGGGGCGCGACAGGCGGCGGGCCGGCGGCGGAGCCGGGGGCGCGGCAGGGCGACGGCGGCGCAGCAGGCGGCGGGGGCACGATAGGCGGCGGCGGTGGAGTGAAGTGAATGAGGAGTCGGGGCCGGAGGATCCCGATATTAGCCCTAATTTGCGACGGCCGGCTTAATTGCGACGGCCTTGACTTACGGCCGTCGCAATTAAACTTTATTTGCGACAGCCGTCGGACTGGCCGTCGCAAATAAGTGTTTATTTGCGACGGCTCCGTTATTTGCGACGGTCCTAGGGTTGGCCGTCGCAAATAAACTCTTATTTGCGACGGCCAATCCGACGGCCGTCGCAAATAAAGTCTTATTCGCGACGGCCACTTTATTTGCGACGGCCAAAGGCGGGCCGTCGCAATTTAAGCTATTTGCGACGGCTGGCCGTCGCAAATAAATCCAGCCGTCGCAAATGATCGTGTTTCCTGTAGTGATTATTTTATATTATTTCCTAACCTCTTTAGGGTAAAATAATGCATTTAAACTGCTGATTGTGCTGAATTCCTAACAAACCCATGTAGGCACTAAAATTCAAACCTCCACCCACACCACTAAATAAAGTCTCACTAAGGACATAGTGTTAGTGACGTAATTGCGTAGGTTTTCTTTTGTATTTATTTATTTGTGGTGTGCATTTATTCTCTTGTTCTTATTGTGTGCTGCTACTTTCCGTTCCGCATGCGATGATGTATTTAGAGTCGGTTCCCGAGCCGTCTTACAATCTTCAGGACTACTACTTCACCGACCCACACTCCGAAGAAGGCAAGTTCCTTGACCATTTTGCACCTGTTTTATTATGTTTTAGTTAGTTGCATGTTTAATAAATTGAATCCTATTTACTGTACCCTTCCATATAATTCCTTGTCCCCGGGTTGGCTTGGGTAGATGTTAATATTTCTTTTACGCTTAGCCATGCTTAGTTTGGGAGGAAAATTTCTCTACATACATGTTACATTATTAATTGATGTGATTTATTGAGATGTGGTAAATTTAATTGTAGTGGATAGGAATCTAGCGGGTTGGTTTGTTTGGGATGGTGCAGTACGCACGAGACCCGGATTTTGGGGTATGAACCTTGCTGGATTCTAAGGACCGGTTTATGGAGAAAGCCACTAAGCCTTATCGTATCGCCACAAGACAGAGTATGGGACACCTTGGTCAATTAATTAGGCCTCTCCCGGCGTAGTATTAGTGATTGGATAGTGCGGGGAATTGGTTCAGGGTGTACTGCCTTGGGATCCGCATGACTCAAGAGGGGGCAACTAGGGTGTTGAGTCGTGGTGTAACGGCTCACACTTTTGTACAGGGGTGAAACCTCAGAGGACTAGTACGTGTCGGGAGAATCCTTTGTAAAGACCTCGTAGTGATCTCCTGACCTCACACCAAAAGAAGTGTGCAATGTGGTTCGTGACCACGGGCATTAGGGAGGTTTACTTAGTCCACCTGGCAACAGGGGATGAAATCACGGCTTGTGGGTAAAGGGTACATTCTCTGCAGAGATTTAGAAATTGTCATGACAGTCGTGCTCACGGACAAGAGCGGCTTGGTGTCCAATTCATAATTAGTCAAAGATTGGGAATGGTGGTTTGGTTGGTTGGGACTCGGATTACAAATAGGTTATGGGTGGGTTCATACACTTAGAAGTAGGTGCTAATGAAAGCTAAGGATAGGATGTAATGTCGTAGTGCTTAACCCAAAATTGGCCTTCCTTTCTAAACACCCTCATGTCATCTCTTTCCCACTTGTTGAGTACCGTTGGTACTCAAACTTGCTTGTTGCTTATCTTTCCTCAGTCTACAATGGAGAAGAGGTGGAGAATGAAGACTTCTTCACTGATCCGGAGGAGACGTTCTAGGCTGGCGCAACCCCTGGGCAACGCCTGTGCATGGAGCCACACTAGTTTACTTTTCCGCTGTTATGCTTTGTAATCTTATTTTAGACCTACGAGTCATTATTGTAAGATATTTATGTACTCGAACATGGCTTGTAATAAATGATATTACACTTTCGTCTACACATGTATGATGAGAATCGATCCTGACATACATGTGGAAGTCATCCGGTTTTCTTGTTGGGACCGGGTGTGACAAGTTACCAATTATGTTTCCTGCCACTATAACCTAATTACAAAGTTTAAAGAGTCAAAAATAGTTACAGTTACCGGCTATGCATGGTTTTCTGTCACTCGACTGGATTATGTACCCGGGTACCAAAGAATACTGAAAAATGAGCGGCGTACCGCTATGACAAGATGCGGACCACGCCCGACCTCAGATGCAAGGAGATACCTACCATCCGAAGTGGTGGGGGAAGTGAATCCGTCCAAGCTCCAACCACCGTGGATGGGTGACGGACCCTCCCGAGCCCGAGATCGGGAGTAGGGGTGGGTAAAAAGTCAAAAACCGAACACCTGGACCGAATTAACCAGAACCGAAACCGAAGTAACCGAAACCGACCCAACCGATTAATATTTCGGTTAGCAATCTTAGAAAACCGATTATTTTTTTCGATTTTGGTTTTTTCACCAGGTCAATCGAAAAACCAATATCTCCCAATATATAACCAATTCAGCCCAATAAATTAACAGCCCAGCCCAATAAAACCGTAACTCCATTCCTCTTTTTCATTCTACGGAACAGCCGTCGCACCCTACTGCCGCCCGTCGCCCACGCGTCTCCGCCTACATGCCGCCGTCGCGCCCCGACCAACGAGCGTTCGATGTCCCTGCGCCTCGACCGACAAGGCCTTTGCCTCCACATCTGTACTGCATGCCGACCGACGAGGGCGCCATCCCCAAGCCCCGCTCGGCGACCGTCCCCCGCGCCTCTGACTGTCAATTGTCGCGACCACGCCCGACTGCCACCGCGATACGTCCCTCCTCGTCACTGGATCTGCTCCTCCTCGCCGCCACGCCACCAGATTTGCTCCTGCCGGTATTGAAAGTCCATCTAGGTTCCCCGTGGGTTTTGGATGATTGATGACGACAATTAAGTCGCTAATGAGCTCAAGTGATCTTAGCACAGGTGTGGACTCGATCGGAGATGCAAACCCTCAAAAAGGAAAAGGAAGGAAACGGAGTCGACTCGAAGCGTAGAAACTAGGGTTTCTAGCGTGTTGAGTTAGACTAGCCGTAGAAATAGGAGGGTGTGTGCGTAAAGTGCAAAGAGATCAAAGTAGGAGCTCAAGAGTGGTGGTTTAGGTAGAAACCCCGTTTAGAGTTGAAGTTAGAGTAGTCTGGCAGGAAGGTCGGACTAGTCTGCCTGGGTGGCCGGACTAGTCCGCTCCTGGCCAGACTAGTCCGTTTTCACACGGACCAGAAGGTCCCGTGTGACTTCGGACTAGTCCGTAGTGGGACGAACTAGTCCGTGGTACCCCTTAGGGTGGAGTTTCGGGACTAAGTCCTAGAGAGCGGACTTGTCCGTTTTGGGGCGGACCAAAAGGTCCTGTGTGAGATCGGACTAGTCCGTCCATGGGTCGGACTAGTCCGTGGTGCTGAGTGCAGAGAGGTTTGTCCTGGAGGACAGACTAGTCCGCCTGGGTGGCCGGACTAGTTCGCACCTCCAGACTAGTCCGTTTCTCCACAGAACAGAAGGTTCTGTGTGAGAACGGACTAGTCCGCTGTTGGGCGGACTAGTCCGTGGTCCATGTGACCGTTTGAATTTGAAGTTCGGCGGGTAGCATGACGATCGCCGTGAAAGTTGTCGGGACCTGACAGAGGTGAGTGGTCCCCGTGGGTCGGACTAGTCCGGGCCTTGGGTTGGACTAGTCCGCCCTTTTGCTGAAGTCAGCAGTTTGTGCTCGGGACCCCGGCCTCATTTCAAAATGACAAGAACCCTAGCGCCGCCACAGCCAACTTGGAGCATTCTTAAGCCTCTTTCTTGCCTACTTTCCCTCTAAAACTAATTCTTGAGTGGATTAGGGTTTAGTGAGGTGGAGAAGAGGAAGAACATCGCGCTTGTGCTCCCGGTTTGATCTCTTGCACTCATTGAGTCGTTGTGACCTGTGTGTTGAGTGTGTTTCGTGGTGTTGATCACCTTTGTGGTGTGGGAGCCTCAGATTGTGAGAAGCCCCAACGAATCTTGTATTCACCCTTTGTGATAATGGAGAACCAAGTTAGACCCGTGCGGTAAACTTGGTGAGGGAAGAGTTGTTGAACCCGGTCCTTTGTGGACTCCTCAACGAGGACGTAGATTCCTTGTGTGGAATCGAACCTCGGGATAAAATCTTTGTGCCTTCGTGTTCTTCGCACTTCTTTTATCGATTATTTCGTTCTAGGGTTGCTAGTTATGTTTCGTGCTTCACATTGCCATAATCTTGTTGAAACTTGACTCACTCTTGTGTTGGTAGTTGCTAAACTTGACATAAACATATCCTCACCCGTAGCCTCGAGAAAATCCCCTTAAAACTTGCTAGAAACACTTTTTAGGGTTCTTCACGCAGGCTGACCGGACTAGTCCGCCCCCAGACCGGACTAGTCCGCCCCCTGTGATTTAATCTCTTTTTATTAAGTCATTTGCAGGTCAATTAGCCTATTCACCCCCCTCTAGGCAACTTTCAGGTACTGACATGCCGCGACCACAAGCTCCACTGTTGCGTCATCGGTCGACCCCCGACACCCACGCCCCGATCAAAACGGCGACTGTTCCGTCCCAGATGGATTCCGATTTTTTCGGTTCAACCGAAAACCGAATCGAAATTTCCGGTTAACCGGGCAGCTGGTTTCTTATTTCGTAAGCAAAACTTCAGTTTTTATTTTTAGATAACCAAATTTCGAAAAAAAAAAACAGAAAACCGAACCGATCAGTTTCAATTAACCGGATGCCCAACCCTACTCGGGGGGCGGGGAGCATGTAGTTATATTCAATACGGATGCGGCCCGAACTTCAATATTGAAGGGACAACCACGTGCGACGTGTCATCGACACACGGCACAGTGTCGGCTGACAATACGTTCTATCCCGTTCGGCATGGCCGTGTCGTAGCTAGGTTGTTACACCCTGGTGCATAGGCACCAGGTTAGAACAACGTTTTCTCTTGTCAAAACCACAAGTTTATTTTAGTATTGTTTGAAAATACATGAATTTTGTGGTGATGCACCAGGGTTATATTTGCGCTGGTTTTGCCAGTGGCACGACGGCGAGCACACTCTGAAGAACAACGTATACCGGAGGACACGACGGGAGTAGATACTACAACAGCGACTTCTATGACCCAAGTAGCATGAGGAGCGCGTTGACACAAACACTGTACCACTTGCCCCATTTATAAGGAGCGGGGGTAAAAAGTTTTGCCCAGCTGTAAAATGGGGTCGAAGGCCACCTTTGCAGGCAGTTTAGCATACCATGTTCAATAGGCACGATAGAACACAATGTAACACCCACGTGCGAGAACTCTTTAAAGAGGACTCACTAGTAAACCACTTTAACCCTCTCTCGAGCTAATAAAGAGCATGTGCCAACCACACTAGACCTAATATATTCTTGCCTAAACTAGTATAAATCTCCCGTGTTCCTTGTGTTTTTGTTAGCTAGGCCATTCGAGGATGAAACACGAGGCAACACGATACTAGTTGATGATCTAAACACTAACAGTTGGCACGATCAAGTAGGGGAACTGCCACGCATTTGCTTGTTTTCTTCGTTGGCTTCATCATGCTCGACTCTCACGCCCGACGAGAAGATCCACATAGGTGACTTTGAGATCACCGCCACCCGTGATGGCGAGTTCAAGGTTGACTCCACCATCGCCACGCGCCAGGCCCTTTGCTTTGGGAGCCTGGACCTGTTCGCCAGCAACGCTGGCATCCTCCAGACGACCAGCCACATGTCCACCGACAAGCCTTCGACAGGCAAGAAGGTGGATGATAGTAGCATCGACGCTACAAACAACATGTTGGAGGATGTTGCAGACTACGTTCATGGTGATGGTCGACTAGACGTCTCTGTCTCTCGTCTCTCCACCACGTGTTGGAGGATGTCGCAGGCTTCGACTCTGGCTTTGACGCTGGCACCCAAGGAAGCAAATACCCCTCTCGCAAGTGCCACGTTGTGGAAACCCCCAACAATTCCCACGTTGGCACACCTGTCAACACGTCAGACGCTGCACCAACTCTTGTTCGAGCAGCAAGAGGTCCGACGCCACGATCTCAAGATTGAGCAGATGCATACTTGCAAGCTGGCCGACCAGCTCGAGGCACGATGCATCGCGCTCAAAGAAGAGCAGGCCTAACTAGATGCAGATAGGGTTGCATTCAAGGCGGATATGGATCTTCGCTCTAGCATGGGTCGGGCGCGCTCTCGCACGCGCCATGTCTGGGTCCGAAACATCCCCGACGAGGATGGCCCTCCGTGTTTCGAGCGGGCTAGCCAACGCGGCGGTCGCGGCGGCATTACTCTGCGGCGTGCCCAAGCCCGCCGAGTCCGAAGCTCGTTGCACCTACCGTAACCTTCGGTTCTTGCTGTCTGTTGACGGTTCTTAAATGCTGAATTTGACTGTCAATTCACATCATAAAGTAAAAATGAGAACACAACATAGTGGTAGAGGTTAATACAAACTATTTTTACAAGTGTTAGTGTCTATTTGTATACAGGTGAATTAAGCTTCAAAATACCAAGAGATGCAGTGAGCAATCCTAAAATTTACACTTCGACCAATCAGACGATGACACGTAGCCGCACATGGATCTATGGACCCATTCTCAGCCGTATCCGAGGGAACCTAACGTCGATTCACGCGAGAAGGGGTCAGGGCATATATCATGCTAATTCACTGCATCTAAAAATCACCATTCCCATCATTTGGAAGTTGGGACCTGTATATTTGAAGAAATTGTAACTACTAATCGAGTCTTCTCCGTTTCCTGCCATGCTGAACATAATTCAACCAAGGAACTGAAGAAATAAGCAGTCATAAAACAAATATTATAAGATTAAACCAAATCCTTCATCACATGAGGATACTACCAATAATATTCTTTTTTGAGAATCTTGCGCGCACTTCCTGCTGCAGGCCTGATAAGACCAACCAAGCAGGGAAAAAACATGTCCTTAATTTATAACGACACGACAAATTAAAGGCAAAAAAGCGGACAAGCTTCACATCTTGCTGCGGCCCCTGTGGGTGGGTCCCATCTCCTTGGCAAGGTTCCGGAGCACGTACTTCAGGATCTTGCCGGTGGAGGTCTTGGGCAGGTCGTCGCGGAACACGACGGTTTTGGGCACCATGTAGTGCGGCATGCGGTCCCGGCACCACGCGACGACGTCGGTCGCGGTCACCACGCTGCTGCCCTGCTTGAGGGTGACGAACGCGCACGGCGTCTCGCCCCAGAACTCGTCCGGCCGCGCCACCACTGCCGCCTCATTCACCGCTGGGTGGCCGTAGAGCACGGACTCGACCTCCACGCTGCTGATGTTCTCCCCGCCGCTGATGATCACGTCCTTGGACCGGTCGCGGATCTGCATGTACCCGTCCGGGTGCATGACGCCGACGTCCCCGGTGTAGAACCACCCGTCGTCACGTATGGCCGCGCTGGTGGCCCTGTCGTCGTTCAGGTAGCCGAGCATGATGCACCCGCCGCGGACCACGATCTCACCCATGGTGGTTCCGTCACGGGGCACTGGGCGGCCGGTTTCCTCGTCGACGACGTCTACCTCGGTCCGGCCAGGCGCGCGCACGCCTTGCCTCGCCTTGAGCCGTGCGCGCTCGGATGCGGGGAGCCTGTTCCACTCTCCCTTCCACGCGCACGACACCACCAGGCCCGCGGTCTCGGTTAGTCCGTACCCGTGGCTGACCTCGAAGCCGATGGCTTCGGTGCGGTGTATCACTGCGGCCGGCGGCGGCGCGCCAGCCGTGTAGATGCGCACCTTCTTTCCTGCCGGGAGCGGCTGCCGCACGCTGTCGGGGGCGTTGGCCAGCATGTTGAGCACCACGGGCACGCCGCACAGGTGGTCCACCTTGTGACGCGCGATCAAGGCGTACACCTCCGCGGCGTCCAGGCGGCGGAGGCACACGTTGGTGCCGCCCACCACGGCCATCCCCCACGGAAAGCTCCAGCCGTTGACGTGGAACATGGGCAGCGTCCACAGGTACGTCGGTTGCGGAGGCACGGCCCAGTCCAAGAGGGAGTCGACGGTGATCAAGAAGGCGCCGCGGTGGCAGTGCACCACGCCCTTGGGCGCCGACGTCGTGCCGGAGGTGTAGTTCAGGACGATCGGGTCCCACTCGCTGGCCGGTCGCACCCAGGCGAACTCCGGGTCCCCATTCTCCATGAGGAGCCTCTCGTACGTCAAGGTCCCGGCCGGGGCGGCAGGGAACTGATCTCTCTCGTGGGGGTCCTCCACGGGGATGACGCGCGGCGTCGGGTGTCCCGGCGGAAGCTGCCGGAGCGCGTCGCGGATGAGCGGGAGCGACGCCGGATCGACGAAGACGAGCTTGGAGCCGGAGTGGCGGAGCAGCACGGCGACGGTGCGCGCGTCGAGACGCGTGTTGATGTTGTTGAGCACGGCGCCGCTCATGGGCACGCCGAAGTGCATCTCGTACATGGCCGGCACGTTGGGGAGGAGCACGGACACCTAAATGAATCGAACATCACCGGCCGGATTAATAAGCGATGGATCGTCCTTCTTCTCCTGCATATATATGCGAGAGCAGTCGTCCCTAGAATTATTGATCGATATGCGGAAGACGATATATAGATGATGGCTTACAACGTCGCGGCGGGAGATGCCGAGGGAGACGAGCGCGGAGGCGAGGCGGAGGCACCGGCGGAAAGTCTGAGACCATGTGAAGACAGTGTCGCGGTAGACTACGGAGGTGCAGTCGCCGAACACGGTGGCCGCGCGCTCCAGAAAACCCAGCGGCGTGAGCGGGCATGAGTTCGCCTGGTTCGCGCCGAGGCCGTCCATGCCGTACGTCGGGGTCGCCGTTGCGTCTGGCTTGAACCTTGGTGGAATGATGAGCTCGCAAATTAAATGCAGCAGGTGGCTATAAAGGATAACAAGAGCTAACCGATTATTGTCTGGTAGGTACCGTCGCATCACATGGCATCACTTCACCTAACGCATTGAAATTATATTAAACTACTCAAGATCCCGAGTGTTAATATAAGAATACTTATAACTATTACAGTATTGAGGCGTCTCAAATCATGGATTATTTTAGACGATGGTTATTCATACAACTGTTATAGAGTTAATCATTATAATTAATTAAATTTACAGAACTAACAACTAACATAATCCACCTGCTGCCTGCTGCTGCCGGCGCGGCCTGCATGCTGTGCGTCGTCTGATATCAAAGAAAATTCGGTCGCCGGCCTTCCTGGTCCATCCCTTGCTTGCTGTTTGGTCGCCGGCCGTCAAATCGACGCTCATGACAACCGCTGCAAGCTTTGTTGCATATCTACTCTCACAGGTATTATTATCACGGTAGACGATAAAATGGCACATATTCAACCAAACAAACTCAACCGGCCAACATCAGCATGACTTGTTTGTACTCTATGGAATATGTTTATCAAGGCACTGCATACTGCCTATCATATCAACGGGCCAAACATATAAGACAAGCCGAGCATCCAACCAGCATTCGTATATATAAATTTCAGTACCATATCACAGATGAGGATATGATGTCCTTTTTATTTATTTATTTTCTGAAATTCAAGAAACTATAATCAACAGAGGAAAAGTTAGATTCAAAAGTATAGACAGAAATGCCAACTTTGCTTTCATCTTCTTCCACGTGTTCCTTAGTTTCCTTGAAATCCACTTGATGGAAAAGCATCTTGTGCTTTTTGTTCACAAGCAACTTGCTTTTCAGCTCTTTTTTTTGTTCTCTTTTCTTTGTTTTCTTTTTCTTAAAACCTATTATTCCCCTGCTTTCTCTATTAATTTTTTTTGCTCCGTGTAAATGGAAAATCTCGGTTGAACATCAAAATAGTATCTAAAAGAATGATCAGATTTTCTCGGCTTATTACTTGTTCACAAAATGACTGAAGATCATACAAGGAATGCCTCATTTATATGAAAACGACTGAGTTGAATTCTCTGTAAGAGCGAATTTCAGACTGAATTTCACAATCTTAAATACAAATACTCTACAGAGAGATTCATGAGTGACAAAAGTTAGGTGCTACTACATCAAATGTGAGAGGATGAACATGATACAGACGACTTAACGGTTTACAAAGTCCAGTCCACAATCATGTGTGTCGGTACCCAACATATTGGGTACCCTCGCGCACAGGATAATAGTGCCTAAGTGTCCTGCCTCCCTGTTGAGGCGGGATCTGCTGGCGCCACGTGTCTAATAGGCTAGGATCTCTCCCTCCTCAAGGGCAGGCTCCGGACCCTGCCATGTGGACCTCAAGACGGGACCCGTCACCTCCGAAAAGACGAGCTCCCGAGCTGACACGTGTCCGGCGAGACAAGACCTCCCTCCTCCATAGGAGCAAGCTCCAGTGCCGCCATGTAGCCCGAAGCTCTAGACCGACCTCCCCCGCAGTGGTGGGCTCCGAAACCACCATGTGTCCCGCAGTACCGGACGTGTCCCGCAGTACCGGACCCTCTGCTCTCCTCAGAGTTAGGCTCTGGGGCTGCCACGTGACCCGCAGTATAGGACCCAACCTCCATCGCTGAGTTTGGCTCCCGGAGCTCCGGTAGCTGCTCCTGAAGCTCCACAGTCCTCTCGCTTGGAGCGCGCTTGTCTACTGTGACAATGTCAGCACGGTCTACCCCTCCACCATCCCGTCAAGCCCCAGCACATGAAGCATGTGAAGATCGACCTCCACTTCGTTAGTGAGCGTGTCACCATTGGCGATATTTTGGTTCTTCATGTTCTGACAACTCCCAGATCGCTGACATCTTCACCAGGTGACTTCCTTCATTGTTGTTTTTTGAGTTCCGGTCCAGTCTCAACATCTGTCGCAGCTAGATATTTAGATTTCATGAGAAGTTATACTACTCCCTCCGTTTCAAAATAATTGTCACCGGCTAGTTCATTTTTGAACTAAACGGTGACAATTATTTCGAAATGGAAGGAGTACATTAAGCGCATGTGTGTCTTACTGAGCTAGACCCATGTATCTGCCTACAGACTACATGTACGCTTGACACCTATCATTGTTAATCTAATCCTCATTTTTACACTATATCAGAGAGTTTCCAGTTAAAGCAGGACGAGACCTTCGTTCTAAGCCAATTCACGAAAAAAAAAATCTATGGAACAGTAGTGTAAACATGTTTTGTGTGTCACCTCTCTCGGATTACCAATATGTGTCCCTGCATGAATCTTGAAACAGCCCGAAGGAAACCTTGCTGATTCTCTCCGTCTCCGTTCTGATGTGGGTGTCTTTTCCTTCTTCGGGCTGCTTCAAAATTCGCGGGGTGGACACGTGTTGAGAGTCAGGGAGATGATGCACATGATCGGGCTCTGTACTGGAGGGCTTTGCCACGTTCATCGCTTCAAATTCAAATGGAAAAGACAAACATGCAGTGGACCAATTTGTGAGTTGATGCAGCAGCAATTTTTTGTTGTCCGCGCCCTAGCTCTCTGCTTAAACTACCACTTCACCTTTTTGAATCGTCAACTCGAAATCCTATGGAAAGGCAAACATGCAGTTGACCCATATATCTGCCCAAATAACCGACATACTCATACAGAATAAAATTAACCATCACCATGAGTTTATTTCAAAAATGATGATGAAAGTTTCTTTTGATCCGAATGAGTTCAGAGCAGGGAAAATTACCCTTCATCCGCAAAATGGCAATCCTAATCCACACCATCCACTAGATCTGGACCAAAAAATTCTCAAACCGAAGCTCTACCCGTTAGATTGATCTGAACCACCTAACCAAGGTATAAATATTGTTAAAATTTACAACGCAAGGGCTCCCTCATCTGCCTCAGCAACCTTTGGCCTTGGCTTGGGCTTCTCAACAACAATTGCCTGAGTGGTTAGGACCATTCCAGCAACTGAGGCAGCATTCTGTAGTGCACACCTTGTCACCTTAGCAGGGTCGATCACACCGGACTCGATCAGATTCTCGTACTTGTCCGTCATTGCGTTGTAACCCATTTCCCACTCACTCTCCTTAACCTTCTCGACTACCACTTCCCCTTCCACTCCTGCGTTGTTGGCGATTAGTGAAGTAGGTGCTACCAGTGCCTGCAGAATATAAGAGGTGTTAACTATACTGAGTCTGAGATGTATAGTTGTAAGAAGAACTAGTAAAAAATGTGCAATGCCAACGCTTGCAGGATATTCTGGTCACTACCCGAGGTTCGAGCCTAGTCATCAACATAGCAAAGTGCATCCTAGATGATGGGTCCTAGTTACGCCGAACGGTATAGATGAATGTATGTGAGAAGTCAATTGGGCACAGTTCAGTTCAGTGATATATGTCAGCCAAGTTACCTTCTGAATAATGTCAGCACCAAGACGCTCATCAGGGTCTTCAATTTTCTCTTTGATAGCAGGGACCATAGTAGATAGGTGCACATAAGCAGTACCACCTCCAGGAACAATGCCCTCCTCAATGGCTGCAAAAGTGGCATTCTTTGCATCCTCAATTCGTAGCTGGCGGTCCTCAAGCTCAGTCTCAGTAGCAGCTCCAACCTTGATAACAGCAACACCACCAGAAAGCTTTGCGATTCTTTCAGCCAATTTCTCAGAGTCATAAACTGAATCAGTTTCAGAAAGCTCCTTCTTTAGCTGTGCTACCCTCGCCTGGATCTCATCTTTGCTAGCTGCATCCGCTATGAGGGTCGTTGTAGTCCGATGTATTGTAACTTTCCTTGCTGTCCCGAGTTGATCTACAGTTGCATTCTCAACCAACAAACCAAGATCTTTTGCTAGGAATTCAGCCCCTGCAAATGAGTCATGGGATAAGCTTGAGAAATAAGAATACAAGTGCAACAAACTATTAACAGAAGCTATACTCTTTGAATATTTGACAGATAACAAAAACAAAAAATAGATCAATAAAAACCGAAGATAAGTTTCCAGCTTTGAGGAAGTTACTCATTTGTTGAGCGCTTTTATAATGTCCTACAAGCTGAAACATCCTGAATGATGCAAATCTACACCAATGACCATGGTGTTCTCTTGGTCTAACATTTGCAAAAATACTTGGACAAGCAATGTAACATGCGGCAGCCAAAATTTTCCTATTGCCAGCCGACCTGTAGGGCGAGCCACGAACTCATAGCACTCTGCTTATATTTTCACTTTGTGGAAAAAGGTTAACCCACAGGTGCCGTCTTTCGAGCAATACAGTTTATACAGGCCAGACCTATCTAAACAAGCAACATGAGACTAATCACACCAAACTGGAACACTTGGGCCATACTGACTGAAACAACAACGCTGAGGGGACGGGGTGTTGATACAGCCTGGCCACAAGCTCCCTGTGACTTCAGATTCTGAAATAATGTACATTAATTGACTGAAGGAAACAAATTGCAATTTAACTCCTCAACTCCCATAGTCGCATTGACATACAATAGCATCTGATGGTTTCACAAAGTATAGTATGATTCGGTATTTGTCAAATGTACAAACCCAACTCATATCCACAACAACAACAACAACAACCAAACCTTTGTCCCAAGCAAGTTGGGGTCGGCTAGAAATGAAACCCAACAATTTTTGAAGAGAAGTTATAGAAAATAAGATGAGAGTAAAAAAATACAAATAAACTAAAGAAGGCAAAAAAATACAAACAAACCCAACTCATATCCATACAATTTAAATCCCTACCCTCCCCATGGTTTGGTCACTTGCTTAGTGTCATCAAATTTTGCTACAAAGAAGAGAAAAAACTATTGCACAAAAATTAAACTAAAGGCCTACTAAATTACATGGGAAACAAAGTATGTAATGACTCGACTTGCAGCATCATTCTTCTAAAGATGGAGCAAAAGCCTGACACTTGAAACATTCAAAAGGAATGCAAAACAGAGAGATTAACAACAATGTTTGCCAACGTGATGAAAGAATTAAGAAAAAAATATGATGACTTATTGTTGCAAAACGAACCTGTGACAATAGCAATATCCTGAAGGACAGCTTTCCGCCGCTCACCAAAGCTTGGGGCTTTAATTGCTGCAACATTAAGAATTCCTCTAAGCTTGTTTACTACAAGGGTAGCCAAAGCTTCACCAGTAATGTCCTCAGCAATAATTAACAGTGGAGTCCTCAGCTGGGTTGTCTTCTCCAAAAGTGGAATTATTTCCTTTATTGTTGTAATCTTCTGATCAGTAATAAGAACCTTAGCATTCTCAAACTCCACAATAGATTTCTCAAGGTTTGTCACAAATTGCGGGGAAATGTAACCACGGTCTATCTGCATTATTTGAGAGAAAAAATATTTTTGTAAATACATAATAACTTGAAATTAAAAATGTGAACTTTATACTACTCAGAAAAATGATCGCTGTACAAGTTGAGTTTTTAACGAACCTCCATTCCTTCTTCAACCTCAACAGTAGTCTCAAAAGATGATGAAGATTCGATTGAAAGGACACCGTCAGGACCAACTTTGTCAATAGCATCGGCAATCATCGATCCGATAAATTCATCATTTCCAGCAGAGATAGTGGCTACAGCTGTAGTACATAATAAATTCTAAATTAGTCGTCTTACCTTCTACATCCACATTTTCTTTGAACTCTAGACAAACAAATGAAACTAAGACAAGGTCTAATTAGAAAAAAAATACAACAATCACCTTTGATATCACCACCGCCCTTGACTGGTCTTGCCTTTTTCTCTAGCTCCTCAATTATACCCTGCACAGTCTTGTCAATGCCCTTCTTAAGTGACACAGGGTTCGCACCAGAAGTTACACTAAGAAGGCCAAGCTTGATGATTTCACGAGCAAGGACAGAGGCAGTTGTAGTTCCATCGCCAGCAGAGTCATTGGTCTTGCTAGCAACCTATAATCAGAAGAAATGGAAGGATATGTCTAAGAAATTCAGAATTTTATAATATCGCAATGATACAGCATATAATAATTACAATCAAAAAGTCACCTCACGAATCAATGCTGCGCCAGCATTTTCCATTGGATCATAGAGCTCAATAGCACGGGCAATAGTGACTCCATCATTTACAACTTTTGGGGCACCATACTCATCCAGCACTACATTCCTTCCTGCAAACACATCCCAAAGGCCTTAGATTGTTTCAGCTGAACAGAACTGTAAATTTTCCTTTCAAAATATTGTTGCTCACACCTCAACTTTAGTAGGTTCACACAAGAATGTGCCCTGTTAAAGAATACAATATGGTACCTGTGAACATTTTGATAACCTTATGGAATCAGTGTTCATCCTTCACTAAAGCTACTTAACACCTGGAACATTTTGATACATTTATGGAATATTGGAATCAGCCAATTAGGGAGACCCAAGTAACATATAAATGACAGTGTTGCATCATTTGAGAACGAATTAGTCGACAACGCACGCCGCAATTTTGGAGACGAAACATAACTAAGCCTCTCACAGCTACTGTAATATTGTAAGAAGTTAGAACAGGGCATCAGTTACCTCGTGGCCCGAGGGTCACACCAACGGCGTTGGCGAGCTTCTCGACTCCGGCCTGAAGCGCAGCCCGCGACTTCTGATCGAAGGCGATTTCCTTTGCGTTAGCACGCACCACGAACCGCTGCGTCCGGCTGTCCCTGGACCTCCTAGACCTGCCCTGCTCGTAGCAAGAACGCAATTCAGACCTCATGTCCACAGCAGGTAAGGAATTAGCACAGAGAAGCGGACAATTTTGAACAAGAAACCACAATTCAAGGGAGAAGAAAGACCCTGAATTGGGAAATTCAGAAGGCCTGAACTCTTTCCAAGAAACCAAAATTGAGGAACCAAGAAACACCCAAATTGTCCAAGAAACCACCATCGAGGAGGGAGGCGAGTGGCTGACCTGGGAGAGTGGGCGAAGGAGGGAGGCGGTGGAGATGGCGTTGGCGAAGGCCATTCCGTTGGAGTTGGAGGCCGGAAGGGGGAGCTGGTGGTGAGGAGTCGAGAGGATAAGGTGGAGGGAACGAGGAGGATTTATAGATACCGTTGCGAGGCGGGGTTTAGGGATGAGGTTGTGGGGGTTTATAGATACTCCCTTTTCGAAAAAAGATGTCGTTTTGTAGTTTAAAAATGAATTACAAAGCGATAATCTTTTCAGAATGGATAGAGTACCTGTTTGGTATGCTTTCATATTCATACGAATCAGAATTATTTCAGTTTTAACTCAAAAACAATTTCAGATTACTAAACACAACCATTTTAGAAACCGTTAGATTAATATTGGTGTTTCAATTTCACTAAAGAGAAAAAAAAATGTATCATTGATACATTTACTTCTGGTCATTTGTGGCTATTCTTCGATTATGTTTATTTGTTCTATGTAATTATGTAATGATGTTGGCAATAATTTTTTTACCTCTAGTCGTAATGTTGATTCTAGTGAGAACGTTGTTACATATTTGACTTATCGTGTACCTGTGCATTTTTATTTTGATTGTAGAATCAAGTTGATAAGTCATGAGAATAGCAAGCAAACATAAAAAAAAACATTTGGCTGTGCTCTGGTTAGTACGCACGCTAGACATGTTTGTACTGTACTGCGTACCTGCTCTCTCTAACGTTTTAGCTCCTCTACTCGCTCTCTTTTCCCATGTGATGTGTGTATAGTGGATACCCTTGTGCACTGGTTAAAATTATCTAAGGACTCTGCCTCTCCGCTGAGGCAGGTTTCAAAGATGTCACGTGTCCTGCAGGCTCGAACCCCGCTCCTCCTGATAAGCGGGCTCCGGTACCGTCATGTGGCTCTCAGCCTAGGAGTTGGACACCCTGTAGAGACGGGTTGCGCCGCGGCTGCTATGAGTCATGCGGATCTAGACCTTTCTCCTTCTTAGAGGCGGGCTCTAGGACTGTCGCGCGCCCCTCAGCTCGAGAGCTGACCTTCCTGCAGAGGCAGGCTCCGCGGCCGCCACACGTCCTGCGGGTTCGAATCCCGCTCCTCTTCAAGGGCAGGCTCCAAAACCATCACACGTCCCTCGGCTCAGGGGTTGGTAAGACGGGCTCCGGAGCCGTCACATGTCTTGGCGGACAGGACCTTGCCTCTCCACAGAGGTGAGCTCTGGAACTGCTACATGGCATGCAACTCAGGGTCAGACCTCCACCGCATAGGCGGGCTTCGGTGCTATCACGCGTCCTGCAATCTGTCCTGGACGGTAGGTCGCAGGAGTAATACACGGTGTGATCTGTCTAGTCGCGCATTGAAGACACGCGCCTTCCTCGGGCGTACGAGTGCAGTGCACGCTCCTGTAAGGTGTCATTGTGTCCAATCACATCACAATGAAAGCGCTGCAGTGCTACCTCACGCTGCTAACAGGGTAGGATGTGACTATATGACGGATGGGACATTCTATACCATTATCAACGACTACGCTTAGAATTTGGCGTTCGGCGCACCAGGATGACGAGTTTTCAAGCCATGGTCAGTGGCAATAGACAATCATTACACTCTAGATCTTATACAGGGATAAGATCTCCCTGGGACCACCTGTAGGGCTTCAGACCCCACTTGTAAGTTGTCCGACTTTGAACTATAAAAAAGACCGGACAAGCAATGACTTAAGAGGAGCCCCGATCTAGTCACACACAGACACAAGCTCTTTTAGACACTCACAACACCAAGCGCACAACAAGCAAGAGCAATATAACATACACGTGGATATAGGGTATTACACGCCGGTGGTCCGAATCACGTAAAACCCCTTGTATACGCATAGCCATCGACGCTCGACACAACAAGACGGCGGGTCTTCAAGCCGTGATCAAAGGCAACGTATGCAAGAAGCTATTAAATCTTGTACAAGATAAGATCACCTCAGGGCCATCTATCGGGCTCCAAATCCTACTTGTAAGTTGTTCGGTCTTAAGTATAAAAGGACCGAGCAGCGCCCGTACTAGGGAGCTTGACAGACACATTCTCTGTCATATGCTCGGACCTAAGGCTCAAGCACACGCACTCAGGCCAAATCCAATCCTTTTACACCCAGACACTCAAGCAATTAAAACCTCACCGTGGAGTAGGGTGTTACACTCCAGCGGTCCGAACCACGTTAAACCATCGTCTCATCATATCTCATACGCGCAACCTCATCGGAAACTAAGCTCCCGTCTAAAAAGACTTCTGCGGGCTGCTTTCAAAGCAGATCCAGAAGAAGTATCGCTCGCACACTCGACAAGTGCTGTTAGTGGTATTTCTTTTAAGAAGTTACACTCTTACTGAGCCTAGTATTAGCCCTCCAAACATCAAATAAATATGAATGGGGGGAAGTTCATGTAAAATATATAGCGATTCGAATCTCAAGCAATAACATAAGATGATAATAACATTTTCTATTTTTCAAATTTGATGAATGCTTGACGTCCTGCTAGGTGAATATAAAATATTAATACCCAGTACCTACATTGTTAAACTAGTTTTTCTGAGCGGTCAAACCATTTTCCTTACATTATCTGATTCATATAAAGAGAGCCAAATCATGATAACTAATGTGAGGATCATTTCCAGGACTGGGGAAAAGGAAAGATAAAAAAAAGGAACTTGAGTGTTATTGTGCCCTGCCCCATTCTATACTGGGCCCATTCTGGGCTATACTTGCAGGACCCCACGATTTGGTTGCCCCTGCCATGGCACGCCCAAAGGACACCTCCCTCAGCCTTCTCCCGCAGCCGCCCCGCCCATCGGCGGAGCTCCACCGGCGGCGGCGAGGCGGTAGCCGGTGTCCGTGGCAGTCTGGGAGAAGCTCATACCACTTTTATGCCTCGACGCGCCATCCTCGTCTGATCAGGTGCCTGCTCCCATCGTTAATCCCCAGTTTTTTATTCGCCATCCAACGAGAATCGCTTCTTCATTCAGCAGTGGATCAGAGAAGCGGTTCTCTTGTATTGCTGTTGCTGATTGTTTGCTCAGAGCTTCCCAAATGTTCGTTTGTTTTTCTTCAGCCGAATCACCTTTGCTTTTAGTCCTGCATTTCATAAACCGTATGTATCAACAGTAGCACATGAAACTGGGGCGCATATGGAACGGTGTTTAGGCATGTTAGATTGTCGATAGAGCTTTGGATATACTGACAAGATTCATACTGGGAAATGGGTCGCTCGGGATTCTAGGAGAGTGGGGATTCCTGTGATCCTGCTTATGTTTGGTGGCAGATTATAGGGAGTAGAGGCCATGCTTATCCTAGAATATTAATGTTACCGTGTTGCAGTTTTTTTTTTAATAATTCTAGCAGCTTTGTTCCACTATTAGTTTCCATAGGAGTACTTGGACATCATTAGTCTATGCTGTCTCAAAAAATTGATGGAACAATATTGAACAAAGACAAGAAAAAATAACTCCAAAGTCCTATAAAAATGGCGAAAGGAGTGTGTTTCGTGCGGTCCACTAGTTCATGCTTTCATGGTCACTAAATAACAAACTTGTTAATGAAATATCAGTATGTATGCAAATAATTTAATTCAAAGAAGCAAATAATCTAAAGGCATGGAGGAATGTTAACCTACCAATGTGTTCAATGCCTGAAATTATTTCCGGTGGAGCCATCAAGTATCTTAACTGTGTCAATCTATTGACGCCCTTTTGCAGCACCACTTTTACATTATTATTATTGTAACAGAAATGCAGAATCAACCCCTGCAAATGGTAGAGTTGGAACAACGACTTAGGGGCACTGATAAACCTTCCACTTTCACTTTCACCAATGTCTAGATACCTAAGGTGGACCAAATGCTCAATATTATCTGGCAGAATACCATCTGGATGGTGTAGCACCAGAACTTGTAAGCTTCTGAGCTCAGGCAGATGCAATGTCTCTTCAAGTGCTTTGTTGAAATTGGATGGGCGGATGCCACCACCAGAAGTAGCGTCATGCTGGCATATTATTAAGCTCCTTAGGCCTTTCTTCACTTCTCTTTGTGTCAAACTTATGAACACTTTTAAAATATTGCTTCCATTGACATAGAGGTGGTGGACATTCTCTGTTATACCAACATTGGAATCATCTTCAATACGGAAGTGCTCACCGTTGGAGACCAGCTCTGCAAAATCATGTAGCAAATCATGAACCACATAATGGTCATCTAGATTGGCGACCTTCTGAATAAATGAAAGCTGCAAGAGGTCTTCTATGTAACTATGTGCATTTTCATCTTGTGTTTCCTTTTGGATGTATCCTTGAGCTCTCCACATCTGTATCAGAATATCACCTCGAAGTGGGTACTTCTTAGGAAACAATGCAAGGTAAACAAAACACTGCTTCAAATGATCTGGCAGATGCTCATAACTCAACCGCAGTGCCGGTATGATATCATCTTCTTTCTGCTCAATGTGCCAGAGTTTGCTCCCAAGTACGGTTTTCCAGTGGCCTTCTTGTAGCATCAGTTTCAGTTTACCACCTACTGTTTTAGCTGCTAACGGTGAACCCGCCAATTTCTTTGCTAATAGTTTACCAATGTTCTGTAACTGTGGGAACTTAGCTGGATCTTCATTGCCAAATGAACATTGTTTAAAATACCCCCAATAGTCCTCATCTTTCAAGCCATCTAAAGGCACATTCTTTGTTGCTCCATTGATGCTTGCGACCTTGCAGCTTCGAGTAGTTAATAATACTATGCTTCCCTTACTGGCAAACTGGAGCGGCTTGCATAGATTCTCCCACTGGCTCCTCATTTCATTCCATATATCATCAAGTACTATCAAAATTGTTCTCCCATTCAGCTTTTCTTGAAGAATTCTTTGAGCTTGTTCTAAACTACTGATGCCATTCCAATCAACTGATATGGAGTCTTGCCATGATATCCTGATTCTACCATCTCTTCTCCTTTTCAGTCTGTGACTTTTTTGTGCCTGTACCATCTCCTTTGTTATGCGTTCAACATCAATTTTTTCCGACACATGGATCCAGGCCATGAAATTAAACTGTCCTGTATCACGAAAATCGCCATACACTTTCTGCACGAGCGCAGTCTTACCAACACCGGCAAGTCCAACAACGGATATAACAGAGTATGGTTGGCTAGATTCATCATGTGTATTTACAATTAAATTCTTTAGACGTTTTTCTTCATCAACACGACCATAAAACTTAGTGATCCCCAGCATAGAGGTTGTCTCAGTCGTTGATGGTTCTAATCTCCTGTCCTCAAGTTTCACTAACTTGAGTAGTAATGGCATCTCACTAGCAATCTTATCAAATCTACCCACAATAGCAATTAACTCATTTAGATCTTCATCATAGAAAATGAAGCGTCTGAAAACACGTACTGACCATGATACGACCGAGCTGCTGCTAGTGGAGGTAGAGGGAGTAGAGATGTTTGCCGCAGAAGTGGTTGAAGAGGAAGAGCCGGCAGTAGAAGAACCCCATGAATTGGTCATGTCTTCAACTTTTACTTCCAGAACTCGATAGTCAAATAAGTCAAGAATATCCTCTGCATGATACACAACATCTTTGATGCTCCCCAGCCAACTATCCATACTCCGATTCTTTTTTTTGCATGCTCTCAGCTCTGTGCACCACGGCTTCGATCTTCCAGAGATTATTCCTAAGCCTTATCAGTTTCTCCTTTGCATCATCCCTTTGGTATTCGTACTGATCTCCTGCATAACAGCACACTTGATCAACCAGTTTGGCAATGCCGGATGAGGCTATCCATCCTCCTATCGTTGAGACAGCCATGGTAGCAAAGATGTGTGCCTCTGATGTGGCTTCTAGTCGCTGCATGAATATTAGAATGAATGCTGATTTGAATAAAATAGTCATATTGATGCTGCCAAGACAGAATCTTGGCTAGAAAATAATTTATGTAAACTTCCTTGAGCTTTATCCTCCTAGAATTCTCCATACATAAATATCACTTGTTTTCCTTTACTGCTATTTTATACACCAGTTTTGTTATTGTCCGCACAAGAACTGTTCTATGTCATACATGACACACCAAATTAATTATGAGTTCTGATATGTTATATGATGTCTTTACCTCACTCGAGGTTAGTATGCTCCTTGTCCTAATTAGATTGCTGTACAAAGTTATATTGGATAAACCGCCGGAAGGGAAATGAGCTCAGATTTGCATGGGGCTGCACAACTCATTTTCACCGATATATTTTGTCACTCCGGAAAATTTAACTATGCAAAGGCCTGATGTTGACAATTTATAGTGTAACCTTCAAGTTTTTTGGTGGTGACCCTCTCCCTAGAGTAAGCGTGAATAGGCGGCGTCTAGGCGTTATGTACTGTATCCATGAATGTTATAAAATTTTAAAAATACATAAGTATAAATGTATCTGTGCTGTTTTTAGCTCACTTCCTCTCTGCCTTAGCCCAACCTAATTTCCTTATTTTGTTTGTTTGTTCTGTAATCTATTTCCATGCGTGATTGTTAGAAAATTGTCGAAGGGTTCTGAAGTTATTAAGAGAATGGAAGGACGGCTTGAACATCTAATCTGGAAAACTATTTATCTTTGCATGTACTGGACCTCAACAACTAAGGACGATGCTTCACTGGCGTGGCTCAAAATTTGTGTTAGTTGTGCCGTGCTGCGGAGTTACTGTGTTTAATTTGAAGTTTATGTAGAAATTACCAAGAACCTGCAGTAGTGATTAATATGCAGAATTTAGGAAGCAAACTTGTGTGTTACGTCTTCTTTTTTTTTTTATTAGCTTTGCCAATTCCTCTGGATCGTCTAGGCCTAGTTATGGGTGTCGGGGCATGAACCCTTTCACAATTTAAACCCGTCCTTATTACATAATAGAGAAAAATAATGCAAATTTAATCCGATCCTAATCCTAACAGGCCCTTCTCACAACTAGTTCATTTTTCTTTGCCCTTTAACAGCCTTAGGCTTGCCCTCTGTTTTCAAATACTTTGTCACTAGTTAGTGAACTAATCAGTGGTAGATATTTGGAAACGGAGAGAGTATAAAATAAGAGCCTTTGATGACATTGCTCCGAATGGCCATTAATGTTTTTTTTTTTTTTTTGAACAACGAAGACAGCAGGGGAAGGCCCCTCCTGTGAGAATATTATTAAACCAGATTACAAATACAGCTAGCATGACCCTCAAGGCTTCTCCAGAGGTTGGAAAAGAGCCACATGAGGGGTTTACAACGTGGACACCAGGTTAATAATAAACGTTTTACAAGGATCTTTAAATCTATGGCTTTGAGAAACTAACAAATCACAAAAACCCTGCCTCCAACTTGAGAAGGAGGGTGTGACATGTCTGAAGATTTTCCCGTTCCGACATAGCCAGATTTGCCATGCTGCAGTAGCAAAAATTTCCATAAAACCAGGGTGGCCCCACTGACTTCTTGCTTTATCCAGGGTAGAGAAAAAAGGTCGATTATGGTCCCAGCTAATACCCAGGGCTTGCCAGCAGGAAACACTGAACGGGCATTGAAAGAATAAATGATAAGTAAATTCCTCCTGCCCAAGGTTGCATAGAACACAATTGTAGTCGCCGTTTTCAATTTGAAAGTGCTTTCTCTTGAGTAAATTCCTGGTGTTGAGTCGATCCAAACAGAGCAACCATGAGAAGATTTTGAGTTTTTTAATGATACCAGCTTTCCAAATCCAACGAAATTGTCTTGGAGGTGTAATTTGTCTGTAAAAGGACTTGTATATGGTGGAAGATTTGAAGCTGACTGTTTGAGTTGACTGAGACCAACGGTCCTTGAGCAAGGAACTATTTCGCTGCTTAGTAATTTTAGAACGAAGGGATACAAGTTCCATCTCGGCTTCTGCAGATAAGGGTAAGTGGAAAAGCTGGGAAAGCTGCGTTTCAACACAAAACTGAGCAACTGTTATTTCCTGATTTTTGGAGAAGGAGAAAAGTCTGTTAAGAGTGTCTGCCATAATATTAGTATTATCCCATTTGTCATGCCAAAGGAGGGTGGAGTCTCCTGGTCCTAAGGAAACATTGGTATTATTCATAAATATCTTCCAATTGGACAAGACATCTCTCCACCAAAAGGATCCCTTGCATGAGATATGAGGTAGTTTATTATGGCGTGCAGCCTCTGTCCAAACCAATTGCACCCAGGGTATGTCATCTTTGTTATACGCTTTAAACAAGAATTTTTGAAGCAGAGCTGAGTTTAGTCTCGTAATGTTGATAATACCTAGGCCTCCTTTTTCTTTGGGGGTAGTGACTCTGTCCCAGGCCACCAGAGGCTGACCCCTTCCTGCTACATCCGAACCCCTCCATAAAAAAGTTCTTCTGATTTGGTCCAATCTTGTTACTGTTGTTGGTCTCAGTTTGATCGAACACATAGTGTATATGGGTGTGGAAGAGAGAATCGAATTGACCAAAGAACATCTTCCAGCCAGAGATAACCAAGTGGCACATGCTGACATCTTCCTTTCCATGTTTATGAGTAACCTGTCAAAGTCCTTGATTTTGGGTCTTACCGGGGTCATGGGCAACCCCAAGTAAGTGAAGGGGAATGAACCCACTTGACAACCCAATGTCCCTGCCAGAATCGAAGCCACTTCTTCCGATATATTAATAGGAACTAAGAAAGACTTAGCGTAATTAACTTTTAGCCCAGTTGCCTCCCCAAAAGAGTATAGCATGGATTTGATGAAAAATATTTCCCTCTGAGATGCCTGAAGAATAAGCAGTGTATCATCGGCGTACTGGACACACGGGAAGTCGGAGGACCCCGTGCCATGGAGAGGTAAGGAGAGGAGTCCAACCATCGATGCCCAATTACACATATATTGCAGAACTTCGGCTGCCAGCACAAACAATAAGGGAGACAGAGGATCTCCCTGACGTACACCCCTTTTACAGTGAAAGGGTTTACCTGGAGTGCCATTAAGCAGGACCGATGAAGTTGCCGTGGTGAGGATATCCTTACACCAACGAATCCATTTATCAGGAAACCGTAACCTTTTCATCGTGAGTAGAATCGAGTCATGTTCCATTGTATCAAATGCCTTTTCAAAATCCAACTTCAGGACAACCAAACCCTGTTTTGAGGTCTTACAGCGATGAATATACTCATAGGACCAAGCTAAACAGTCTTGAATCGATCTTGTTTTAATAAATCCATACTGATTCCTATGTATAAGTGGAATGATACACTGTTGAAGTCTTTTGGACATAAGCTTGGTGATTATCTTAACAATCGTGTTGAGTAAGGATATAGGTCTGTAATCTTTTAACCTTGTCGGTGAATGGATTTTGGGGATCAAAGTGATCAAAGAGCTGTTTGCTGGACCTATACTGATTTTTTCCTGAAAGAAGTCTTCACATACCTGGATGACATCCGTCCTAATGATTTGCCAACATCGCTTATAGAAAATATTGCTGAATCCGTCTGGGCCCGGAGCTTTGTCATTCGGCAATTGCTTGATTGTTTCTTCAATTTCCGAGACCGTGAAGGGTTCTGCAAGGTGATCAAGATTGGGCAGATTCCCTGGCAGTTCATCTAGTGTGGGCCAAACATTGACCGAGTTAGCTCTCCCTAGGCGATCTTTGAAGGAAGTCCATATGTAGGCCTCTTTTTCCACATGTTGCGTAAGATCCCTGCCATCCTCAGTTGATATCATAGTTATGTAGTTCTGCCTGTATCTTTCTGTAGCCGCTGAGTGAAAAAATTTTGTAGGTTCATCTCCAAATTTTGTCCACCGAATAGTATATCTTTGCCTCCAGAAATCATTTTGCTCTGTGAGAATGTTTGATATGTGTGTTTTAATTAGTGTCCTTAACAGGCTTTCTTGCCAGAATAATGGCCTCCCTTCCTCTAATTTGTCTAGAATCAATAACACCGAGTTAGACTGAGAAAGCATGGAGAGCCATCTGTTTTTACCTTTGCTCCACTTTTTGAGCCGATGTCGTAGGTTTTTGAGTTTGGCATTCAGTTTTTTGACACTATCCTTCCCCCTGAGGGCTCTGGTGTCTTGCTGCCAGACCGATCTAGTGACATCCATGAAATCACTATGCCGTAGCCAGTGAGACTCAAATCTGAATATACCGGCCTTAGGTATTTTTGTTGCTATTTGCACTACACATGGCACATGATCAGAAGTTATTTGAGCCAGGGGAGTAAGAAACGTATTTGGAAAGACCTCGAACCAATGTAAAGACGTAAAGCACCAATCTAATTGTTCCAAGAGTGGTACTTCCTGCATATTGCTCCATGTAAATTTTCGCCCCTTTAGAGGAATCTCAACTAGACTCTTAGAATTGATCCAGCTGTTGAAAAACATCATATCCCCAATGTTGGCACCTTGCCTGTTTCTGTCCTCATGAGATCTGTAAAAATTGAAATCGCCCACTAATAGCCAAAGTTCCTCATCCATTATTGATAACCCATTCAACCATGACATAAAGTCCAGCCTAGCCTGTCCCGCACACGGTCCATATACTGAGGTTAATTTCCATCGTATGTTGTCTAAACGTGAGCTGAACTGAATAGTAATCGCAAATGATGATGAATGCAAAGTTACACCTTCCAACAAATTGCCATTCCATCCTACCAAAATACCACCCGAGGCACCACAGGAAGGAACCCAAGCAAACTTCTCATATCTTTTAGGTGCAATCTTTCGGATGAATGAAGAGTCAACATGTTCTTTTTTAGTTTCTTGCAGGCAGTATATCTGGCATGCACTCTCCTCAATTTTTGCCCTAACCGCCCTTTGTTTCAAAGGATCATTAATGCCTCTAATGTTCCAATTCAGTATGTTCAATTGTCTGTTTTGTACTGACATTTATAAGGATGCGCAAAAAGGATTAGAATAAGTTGCCCTCTGCACAACAGAGGCAAACAGAAATAATAATGCCAAAAGATATAAATAGAGAGCCAGATATCAACTTCACTGTTCACAGTCATGAGTCCAGGATAGCCATTGTTAAGAAACACTACATCCCAACACGGGCAGAGAGCAAGCCAAAGAAACAAAGTTGCGCTAAACAAGATAACAGTTCTGAAAGAACTACCAAAATTGTCCCTAGAACACGAGCAGGGACCAACCCACCATGGGTCATACCACCTAACCTGTCCTGGAATGATCTTCATGGTTCAGGGATCTGAGATAATGTTGACACGTAGGATATTGTAACTGTAACCGTCTCATGCATGGTATAAAATAAGTGCCTGGAAGCAACGTAACATGTAATGGTAATTGTGTTGTCAAAGATGTTATAGATTTAATCTGGGCAGAAACTACGAAGAACACAGCATTCTTAACAAGGAGACAAAATTACAAAGACAAGATTCTTTTTTTTTTGGATGGAGTTTACCAAGTAGCTGGCCAGATTATTCCAACGAGAAGTAGAAACAAAGTGGTGTCTTGGCTCTGCTTATTGTTTAGTATGTCGTATTAGACACCGTTTTACATCGTTTTCATGATGTGTTGCTCCGCCTACTATGCAGAGTCTGAATATCTCGTCCGTATGTCTTGGAAAAGTCCCTGAAACATCATTGTGTGGTCTATTTACAGTTTTTATGGTGCTTCAGAGTGTGTGTCGTTGTCTTGGGTTGTATTAACTCAATTTAGCAAATAAAGCTCTCTACTTCACCAAAAAAGAACAATGAATTATAGTGATCCTCTACTTTGTATAGAGGCCACATGAGTTAGTAAGCATCATCGAATGTGTTAAGGACTTTGGGCCGAGCCCCTGACCCGTCCATGAGTCTTGGCCCCTCGTTCGTTGGCCTTTACTCTTCTTCGATTTGGACTATGGGTGACCCCTTTAACTCCTAGTGTGAGTTTAGTAGCGGGATCCATTGGTTGTCCTGTTTGATGACGGTTATGGAACCCTTCTTAATATGCCGACAGTGATATTTGTACTGACTAGTGACTACTGGTAAGTCTCCGATTGCATGATACATATTGGAAAATGGAGTAAAACTCGGAACATATATATAGAAATGATAGAATATTCAACATATGCAAAAGATATAATATAGTTCACAGACCATAGTACGAACCAACTTAATATTTATGACAATATTCAGACCATGCAAACCATAATAGCAAAATGAGTAATAGGCCACACAACTCTTAATATCAAGTGGGGTGGGCAACCGATCCCCGTGGGTGCGTCTCGCCCCATGGTGAGGGCCTGTCTCGCCCCACGGCGCGCGACATCGAGCAGCCGCACCTGAGGGTGACGATGAGCAGGTGCGTGGCCACGGGCGGGCTCACGGAGGATGAGGCATCAACCACACTTTTGTCCTCCGTATCTTCATCGCGATAAGAGGCTGGTTATGGAGATTCTTGAACTGGAGTGCATTGTGTTTGAACTGTTGATTCTGAATAGGCTTAGGATCTACACTATGAACATCTAATGGAAAATTACTTAGGCATGAACAATCATTATCAATAGCATTAATACTTAGTTAGACGATCTAACATGCATCCTATAGGCATGGCGGATAGAGTACAATTAGAGAGAGAGAGGTGAGGGGTGAGGTTACCTTCAGAGGGTCCACTTGCGGCCATTGGGCTCAAGTGGATGATTGGTGAAGATTAGGTCGATGCAGGATGATCGCTGATGCAGTGTCGACGCCGGTGTAGCCGGAGGCACAGAGGACGGCGACGGCGAAAGATTAGTTAGTTGTGGCGGGGGCCTCTGGGATCGTATGCACTCTTGTGTATATGCCCTGAGGTCCCCCTGGGACTTATATAGTGCGCACCAAGGTGGGGGGCGTCAACAGAACGAGTCTGTTGCGCCTCCCCTATAGTAACGCGCGTGGCTGAGATGGATTCGGCGTGGGGTTGTTACCCCACGTCCGATTCTGATGGGAGGACAGAGTCCTTCCCGTTGGTTGTTGCCCAAACGGGTTGGACCGGGATCAAACTAACATTCTCCCCCTTGATCTTGGGACAACTTAATTCTTATTTAACTTAGCTTATTCTTATTCTTAATTACTAAACTTATATATATATTTCTTCTTGCTTCGACATAAGGAGCACGACGCATCAGAAACAGCCATTTACGTACTGTTCGACTCGAAGACCACAATATGTCTCACAATTAGAAATATCCTTATACTTAGGTGCCCCCTTAGTATCCAGGATTTGTTTCACAGGCTCTCCCCTAATCCCATGCCGGCTACGTGTTCTCTGAACACATTGGGAGGGAGACCCTTGGTTAGCGGATCCGCAAGCATTTTATTAGTTCTTATATGCTCGAGACTAATTGAATTATCCTGGATTCTCTCTTTAACAACATAATACTTAATGTCGATGTGTTTGGCAGCACCACTCGACTTGTTGTTGTGAGAGTATGTCACTGCTGGCTCATTATCGCAGTATAACTTAAGTGGTTTATGAATGCTGTCTACCACTCTTAGACCGGGAACAAATTTCTTAAGCCAAGATGCCTGTCCAGTGGCCTCATAACAAGCTATGAACTCAGCATACATTGTGGACGATGCAGTTATGACTTGCTTGGAGCTTCTCCACGATATAGCTCCATTCGCGAGGGTGAATATATAGCCTGACGTGGATTTCTTAGTATCCACACAACCCGCGTAATCTGAATCTGAGTAACCCACTATTTCTAATGAGTCTGACTTACTATACTTTAACATGAGGTTCTTAGTACCCTGAATGTATCTTAGAGCCTTCTTAAGTGCTTTCCAGTGGTCTAAACCTGGATTACTTTGATATCTGCCAAGCATCCCGGTCACGAAAGCTAAATCAGGGCGTGTACATGTTTGAGCATACATTAAGCTTCCGACAGCAGAAGCATAAGGAATTCCTCTCATCTGATCAACCTCATACTGATTCTTAGGTGACTGTGATTGTGAAAATTTGTCACCCTTAACTATTGGGACAGGCGAGGGCTTACAACCTTGCATACCGTACTTTCGGAGTACGCTTTCTAAGTATGCCTTCTGAGATAATCCTAATACCCCCTTTCTTCGATCTCGGTGAATCTCAATTCCTAGGACATAGGAAGCTTCACCTAAATCTTTCATCTCAAAGTTTGAGGATAAACACTTCTTAGTTTCTAAGAGTAGGTTGACATCACTACTTGCAAGTAGTATGTCATCTACATATAGTATAAGGAAAATGAATTTCCCATTCTTAAACTTAGCATAAATGCAGTTATCCTCCTCATTCTCCTTGAACCCAAACTTTCTTATCGTCTCATCGAACTTTAGGTACCATTGTCTTGAAGCTTGCTTAAGTCCATAAATAGACTTCTTCAAGTGGCACCCCATATGTTCCTTACCTTCAATGACAAAACCCTTCGGTTGAGCCATGTAGACGTCCTCATAAAGATTCCCATTGAGGAACGCTGTCTTTACATCCATTTGATGCAATTCTAAGTCATAATGTGCTACTAATGCCATGATGATTCGAAACGAATCCTTAGACGACACAGGTGAGAAGGTCTCGTTATAATCAATACCTTCTCGCTGCGTGAACCCCTTAGCCACAAGCCTAGCCTTATACTTTTCGATCTTCCCTTTGGAGTCACGCTTAATCTTGTAGACCCATTTACAGCCTACCGTTTTGGCTCCTTTAGGAATCTCTACTAAGTCCCAGACTTTGTTGGCACTCATGGATCTTATTTCATCTTCCATGGCTTTACGCCATTCGGATGACTGAGGTCTACTCATGGCATCTTCGTAAGAGGTGGGATCATCTTCTATCTTAACTTCTTCGCTCAAGTATATCTGATAGTCGTCCGGGATGGCCGACCGTCTTACTCTTTGTGATCTTCTTACTTGAGCATCATCTAATGGTTGAGGCTGCTGCTGAACCTCATTTTGTTCGACCATGTCCTCAACAGCCTGAGGAGGTTGTACCTCACTTATTTCTGTTGTGGCCGATGGAGGTGCAGCAACAGGCGTTGCGTCGCCAGCACTAGGTGCGGGTGGCACGACGACAGCAGGTAGGGTGAAATAAGGCTCTTGAGTCATCGGAACGGGTAGACTAATTCGTTCCTCCTCAAGGTCTATTTCCCGCCGTACCGTACTCCCCCTGATCATAGTGTCCTCTAAAAACACGGCATGTCTTGTCTCAATAAACTTAGTGTGTCTACCTGGACAATAGAACCTAAATCCTTTACTTTTTTCAGGATAGCCAATAAAATGGCAACTAATTGTTCTAGAATCCAGTTTGCTTAAGTTCGGGTTGAACATCTTAGCCTCAGCTGGACATCCCCACACATGTAGATAGTTTAGTGAGGGCTTACGTCCCGTCCACATCTCATACGGTGTCTTAGGTACTGACTTAGATGGAACACGGTTAAGTACGTGAATGGCGGTCTTTAAGGCCTCCATCCATAAACTAACTGGTAGTGTAGAGTAGCTTAGCATGCTTCTCACCATGTCCATAAGCGTACGGTTTCGCCGTTCCGCTACACCGTTCTGCTGAGGTTCGCCCGGTGTAGAATATTGGGCTACTATACCATTTTCCTGTAAAAACCTCGCAAAAGGTCCAGGGACTTGGCCATGAGGGGTGTGTCGACCGTAGTACTCACCTCCACGGTCAGACCTTACTACTTTAATCTTAACGTCGTGCTGATTTTCTACTTCAGCCTTAAATATCTTAAACTTATCCAACGCTTCGGATCGCTCCTTGATTGGATAAATATAGCCATAACGACTAAAGTCATCTGTAAATGTTATGAAGGAATCATAACCATCTACCGATGTCACGGGAAAAGGTCCACAAATATCTGTGTGGATTATTTCTAAGACTCCCGAGCTACGTTTGGCGTTTTTCTTAATAGTTTTGGAGAATTTTCCTTTAATGCAGTCAATGCACTCCTCAGAATCTGAAAAGTTTAAGTGTGGAAGAATCGATTGAGATACTAATTGTTCGATCCTCCCCCTCGAAATATGGCATAAACGACAATGCCATAATTTCGACGAAGTATCTAAATCGCTTCTTTTGCGCTTATTACGTCCTAAGTCGTTCTTAGATGAAACTTGATCATCACATATAGCAAACACATTCTCGTGAGTGGACAACAAGTAGAGCATGTCTTGTCGGAAGGCAAGACCAATAATCTCATTATTATAACTAATAGAACACTTATCATTACCAAAATGACAAATGTATCCTGAATCATCCAAACACGAAACTGAAATCAAGTTCCTTTCTAATGAAGGGACATAAAGAACATTATTTAGCCTAAGTACAAAGCCACTAAGTAATCTAAGAGATAAGTCTCCAATGGCTTCGACTTCGGCTTCACGCCCATCTGCCACCTTAATCACTCTTTCCCTTCTTCTTATAGTTCTCATCGTACTTAATGCCTGCATTGAATTACAAATGTGCACAGTGGCACCTGAGTCAATCCACCAAGTGGACCGTGAATAATTCACATATAAGGCCTCATTTACAAAAGTAATTATGTCATTACCTTTCTTAGCACACCACTTAATGAATCCAACGCAGTCCTTCTGGAAGTGTTCATCTGAGCCACAGAAGTGACACTTATCCTTGTCCTTCTTTTGAGAGGACTTGCCCTTGAACTTGTTTGATGAAGAACTGGAGCCTGAAACCTTGAAGGAAGGTGGTTTGGGAGAGGAAAAGTACCTCTTTGCCTTTCCCTTACCCTTAATGTCAGCCAGATTGATGTAATCACCATTCTTAGAGCTCTTTATGCGTTCCTCTTTCTGAACGCACATAGCGACAATCTTATCAATGTTCCAAGTCTCAGGAAGTGAGTTATAATTGACCACAAAGGCCTCAAACTCCTTAGGAAGAGAACTTAGGATGAAGTAAATGAGCATCTCATCTGGCATCACAATGTTTAGCTCCCTAAGCTTAGAGTTATAGTGACTCATCTTATTGATGTGCTCACGCACACCACCTCCAGAGTACTTCTCAGTGACAATCTTTCTCATGAGAGTGCTAGCACTCGCCTTAGTGGAGCCAGTGAACTGACCTCTGACTCTCTCTAAGTACTCTGAAGCAGTATCACAATCAGGTATACTTCCCTTAATTGAGTCTGCTATGGTGCTCTTAATGATCACGAGACACTTCCTGTTGGAAGTGTCCCACTTAGGGAGATCCTTCTCATACTGATCCTTCAAGCTTAGGTACTTAGCCTTCCGCGTAGCGAAAGACTCCTCAGATTCCCCAGTCTCAGCAATGGGGACAGGTGGCTCAGTGGGTCGAGGCGACGTAATCGCAAAATCGAGGTCAGAGACTACTAGAGCCATCTGGAGCCTCTCTTTCCATACCCCGTAATTTTGACCATTGAGGGTCTCAATTGCGGAGATATAGCTAAGTGCTGAGGACAAGCCTGATCCTTCAAAAATAAAGATTGAGGATTAATGACCAAAACTTATAATAAATCATGACTTAAGAATGACATTCTGCTTTTTCACGTTGGTTACTTAGCAAAATGCCCTTAAACATTAAAGCTTAACAAAACTTAATATGATAAACTCAGAAGCAAACTTAAATTAATCATGGCAATTCAATTTCACGTTGGTTACTTTCAAATTCCATGCATAATTAACTTAATATATCATTTTTCACGTTGGTTACTCAATGAACCTTAAAATAATCATAAATATAAACTTAAGCATAAGCTCAAATAGATAAACTCAAAATTAATTGGCAAATTCAAATTTTCACGTTGGTTACTCATTTAAATTACCACTAATAAACATAACATAACTTAACTTAAACTCAAAACTTGATAAATTAAAATTTCACTTTGGTTACTCAATTAATTTATCACTTAATTACAGCGGAAGCTAAAACTTAATTTCTTAATTAATGAGAATTGCTTGAAAAGCACTTAATAGCATTTGAATAACTGAGAAAATGCTCTTATTGACAATAAATGATAGTATAAAAATTCAGGAAAAATACAATCAAAATATTTCATAACATCACACAAATTTTTCTACAATTTTCTCAGCTATTCACTTAATTTTCCAATCATTTTTCTAATTTCTAGAATTAATTTTCCATTCTAATCTTATTCTGAAAATCAGATAATGCTTAAAAGGCTAAATGGGCCAAAGACCCAAAATTCAGCCTACTACTGAAAAGCTGGCCCAGCCCACTACTGGAAATCCTTAGAAAAATGGAAAAAAAAGGCCTTAACTAAGCGCGGCCCATGGTGGCCTGGCCCATGGCCGAAATCGGCCTAATAAAATTCTGAGAAAATGCGAAGAAAATTGAAAGGGCAGCCCACGGGGCCCAAAACACCCTCCCGCATGGGCTTAGAGCCCATCTTCCTTAGGCGGCGAGCGGCGCGCAATATGGGCCGTTGGATCCGGATCCAACGGCCACGATCTGATAATGTCTTAACACTTGGGCTGATCCGAGCCGTCCATCACTCATCGAACGGTTCAGCGCTTAGATAGGGGGGTACTTAAGCCTTCGCCGCCGCGGGGTTCCGAAACCCTAGCTCATTTCTCCACACACTCTCTCTCTCTTCGTGCCGAGCGAGCGGGAGCGAGCGGCGAGCGACGAGGGCGACGCCGGCGAGCGACCTCCGGCGAGCCACGGCGCCGTCGGCTCCGGCGAGGGAAACGCACCGAGGGTGCTTCTCCGCCGGGGTCGACGGTACTGGGTCGGCCGCCGTCGAGGGAAAACTGCCGCGCGTCGCACCGGGTCTGAGCGGAGGGGTGAGGTTTGTGCGTCGCCGGCGGGGACTTCCGGCGCCGTCCCACCACCGTAGTGTGGTGTGGTTGGTTGGCCGTCGAAGGAAACCCGCCGCTAGGGTTAGGGTTTCGACCCTTAACCCTAGCGCGACGCACACTAAGTGCCTGAGTGTTTGTGTGCAGGTACACCCGGCGCCTTCAGGAGCTCCATCATGGCGTGCATTGCGTGCCGCCGGTGTAGAAGCTCACCTAGGGTTAGGGTTTCCTAACCCCAGGTTCTGAGTTGTTGGCTAGGATGCGCAACTTGGGCCCGAAGCCTTAGCGTCGCGCCTAAGGATCACAGCGCCAATTAGGGAGGAAGGGTGCTAGGGTTAGAGTTTCCCCTAACCCTGCACTCAGAGGATTCGATGGTCCAAGACCACTTTCACCAGATAAGTCTTCTTCCCTGTCTAATTTTCCTTAATTGATCTGTTTCTGAGTTCTAAGTCTTAATTGATAACTAAAAATAATTCCCCTCCTAATTGCTTTGTTAAAAAGACCTTAACTAAACTGATCTTAGTTAATAAGGATTAGGCCTTAATGAAATGATTAGAATCTAATTAGTCCGATTAATTATCCAATTAGAAGTTCAATAGTGTGGCTCTGATGCCATTGTTGATTCTGAATAGGCTTAGGATCTACACTATGAACATCTAATGGAAAATTACTTAGGCATGAACAATCATTATCAATAGCATTAATACTTAGTTAGACGATCTAACATGCATCCTATAGGCATGGCGGATAGAGTACAATTAGAGAGAGAGAGAGGTGAGGGGTGAGGTTACCTTCAGAGGGTCCACTTGCGGCCATTGGGCTCAAGTGGATGATTGGTGAAGATTAGGTCGATGCAGGATGATCGCTGATGCAGTGTCGACGCCGGTGTAGCCGGAGGCACAGAGGACGGCGACGGCGAAAGATTAGTTAGTTGTGGCGGGGGCCTCTGGGATCGTATGCACTCTTGTGTATATGCCCTGAGGTCCCCCTGGGACTTATATAGCGCGCACCAAGGTGGGGGGCGTCAACAGAACGAGTCTGTTGCGCCTCCCCTATAGTAACGCGCGTGGCTGAGATGGATTCGGCGTGGGGTTGTTACCCCACGTCCGATTCTGATGGGAGGACAGAGTCCTTCCCGTTGGTTGTTGCCCAAACGGGTTGGACCGGGATCAAACTAACATGAACAACAGGCGTCACCACGTTTGATCAGATTCAAGATTTTTTTGTGACGGTCTTCGTGGTACAGTGACAATTCTCGTTGTTGTCTTCATTCCATGTAAGGAGAGAGGTGACTGGCACACAATATCTAGCCAAGACTTCGCTTCACTGCGGCAATCAACGGTTTCTTCGGTTAGGACTCTTCTGAGATTGTTGTTGAGGCCGCGCTTCTCCGTAGGATCGAAGAGGACGTGAAGAACTATCGGAGGGAGGTAAATGGTGGATTAAAACTTTTTATGCGGAAGCTAAAAAACTCCTTGACAGAAAATCAATCTGAAAAAAGAACCATGTATGCATCTGTTTTCAACGTGTTCAATCGTGACAAAACCAGTACAAATTATATAGAATCAAGTCACGAAAATAATGCAGCAAGAACCACATGAAAACAATGAGTAAAGCTCAAGTGTTGATCAAAAGATTGAGCAAATATCAATATGTTCTACTTGAGTGAAAAACAAATGTTCTATGTTACAAAGGAATTTGTATAGATCAAAATCTACTAAACTAATGATCGTGAAATTTTCACAGATGATAGATAATTGAGTTATGAAGAAAACAAAAAAAACAATCATGACAATTGGATCTGTAAAATGTGAGTTATGATTGAAACACAGAAGCAACGTCAGGCTGCACAGAAACTCGCTGAGAAAACTTGCCAAAAACAAGTCAGACGAACACGACATAAAAGCTCCTCTAAAATATGAATTTTATTCAATGAAACACAATAGGAATAGACACAAGTCATGTTCTACATGAGCTCTGACCCTATTGCTTATATAACCAGCCCTAAGGTCAAACAATTCAAGCTAGCACTTCTACTCCTACTTAGATTCAATCGGAATTTTTCGCTCAAGACTCTTCCATACGCAGATAAAAACAACCCTAAGACTTCCCAACACTTTAGAAATATCTCACACATTTTTAAAACAACTCAAGTTCATGCTCAACACGAAATCTAATAAAAACGAATTTGAAACTTTCCGTAAACAAACCATAACTGCCTCAACTTCAACCTGAGCGTATAATCCAATTAGTTGGACTACTCCGACCATATCTTCCCGTCCATAACTCTTCATCACGCTTTAGAACAATGTTGTCACGTCCATGCACCCCTTGTATACGTGCGAACGCTTTCCAAAGCATCCACGATACCTTCATATGCATTGTTCTTTATCCAAACATGTTGCGTGACCCCCCGATCAACTCAACCACAATTCTTCCCGAACTTGGTTGTTGAACCTTGTGTTCTCCCTAAGATTAGTCACCAGTCATGTCTTGACCTTAAGCAAAACTTGCATCTGAACAAACAACCAACTTTTCCGAGCACAAGTCCTCGACTTGACTCGCATTAATCCGAAACTGCAACACCTTATGTGAGCACCTCACACAAGCATGTAACGACTTGATTTTTAGATAGAGGATATTGAAAAGAAGTGGTAGGTAGGCCATAGCAAGATATTGTCCACCATGATCAGCTATAACACATCAAAAACTTGGTCCAAAAGTACTAAGCAAACTTCCAATAAGCCAAAAAACAATTTAAAATAATTGCACCCAACTATTGATGGTCCAAACTAGTTGCACACGTGACTTTCACATGTTTTTCATTTTGTAATGTCCGAACTTAGCGGCACATGAGCTACATGAGAGTCGATGCTTTGTATTGTCTGAACTTTTTCTTGTATACTGCAGTGCGGCTATTTGGACTGTTCGATCTTACTATTTAATTCCAACTGCTATGTTTTTTAACTTGCAATGTTTTAAACTTGCTTTTTTGGCTTATGGTAAGTTTGCTTAGTTCTTTTGAACTAACTTTTTGATGCATTTTGACTGAACATTATGAATAATATCTTTCTATGTTATGCAACATGCTTTTGTGATGTGCTCACATAATCTGTTGTGGCGTTCGGGCTAATATGAGTCAAGTCGAGGACTTGTGCTTGGAAAATTAGTTGTTTGTTCATGTGTAGGCGTTGCTTGAGGTCAAGACATGGCTGATGATAGTGATCTATTGAACTAGTCTTAGGAAGAAGATGAGGTTCAACAACCAAGTTCAGGAGGAAATGTGGTTGGATTGATCGGGATGTCACACACCATGTTTGTATCAAGAACAATGCATATGAAGATATCATGGATATTTTGAAAAGTGTTGCACATGTGCAAGAGGTGCATGTATGTGGCAACATTGTACCAAGGCGTGTTGAATGCTTATGGACTACAAAATATGGCCGCAAGAGTCCATCCGACTGGATTATGCGCTCAGGCTGAAGTTGAGACGCTATGTCATTTATGGAAAGTTTCGAGTTCGTTTGGTTAGATTTCATGTTGGCTATGAAGTTGAGTTGTGTTAGTAATGTATGGAACATTTCTAAGGTGTTTGGAAGTATTAAGATTGCTTCTATCTGCGTATGGAATAGTCTTGAGCAGCTATGAAAAGTTTTGGTTGAATTCAAGTAGGAGTACAAGTCCTAGTTTGCATTTGACCTTAGGGCTGGTTATATAAGCAAAAGGGTTAGAGATCGTGGAGAGCACGACTTGTGGTTGTTCCTCTTATGTTTCATTGAATAAAAATTTATAGTTTTAGAGGAGATTTCTTCCTTGTTCGTTCGACTTGTTTTTGACAAAATTTTCTCGGCGAGTTTCTGCGCAGTGTGACGTTGCTGTGGTGTTTCAATCGTAATTTGTGTTTTACAGATCCAAATACTATTATTCTTCTTATGTTGTCTTTACATGTCAATTATATATCAACTATGAAAATTTCACGGTCATTGTTTTTGCGGTTATTGAGATACATGAGTTTCTTTTCAGTGTAGCAGACGTGTCTTTGATAGGATAGGATATATTGACTTTTGCTCAATCTTTTGATCGTAACTTGAGTTATACTCATTGTTTTCAATCCGCGCGAATGGAGTGAGTGTTCCAATCCGCGCAATGAGGGAGATGCATGCCACGCGTGAGGGCTCAGGCTTCCAGTGCACCCCTTCTTCAGGTGGCTGCTCGAGGAGTACGACATCAAACTTCACCAACTGACACTGAACAACGTCCTTCACGTGTCAGTGTTCATTACTCTATGTGAAGCCTACTTGACGATAGAGGAAGATCTGAACCCACGAAGATTCTTCTTCATGATGTGGGCTACGGCCAACGAACGCCTGCTCCCCTACTTCGGTGGTGCCTGCGTCCAGCTTCGCGCGCAGCAGACATGTTACTTCATCATTCCCCTTCGATCATCCCTCAAGGGGTGGCATCAGGGATGGTTCTATATCTGCAACATGGTTCCTAGTTTTCCACACTTCTCTGGTAACCCGTCAGAACTATGGGCGTCCTGGCGCAGTGGGGTCCCCGACAACGAGATGGCCACGACTACTTCCTGCGGCTTGAGGATATGCAGAGAAGGGGCCCCACAAGCGCGGATATTCTCCGTACCTTCATGGAGCAGAGGATTCAACTCCTTCGGATTCGGGGGCACCCAATGTGGGAATATCTTTGCCCGGGGGACCCGACGAGGGAGACTGAGCACTCTCCTTCGAAGATCGCCGCGAGGGTGAAACAACTTTCGAGGCTGACTTCGACGAAGGACGCCGACATTGTCGTGCTCCCTCTAGCTGCGGACCCAGCCTTCGTTCGTCCTCGTGCCAATCCACCCGGGTCATCCCCGATTCAAGATGTCGTTCGCGAGCGAACGTCGGGGCACACCCTCGACCAAGTGATGAGGAAAAGGAAGGCGAAGCCCGCTTTGCCCCCCCCCCCCCCCAACTCCCAATTCGAGGTGGGCATGATAGCGAGCAGCGCATCACGTTGGTGATGGAGCAAAAGCGCCGCAGGAATGGGGGAGAGGGGAGAGAAGCGACCAAGATATGAATATATATTTTTTCCTAGATATCCTATTATTTAGAAAGTATTTATTGTTCTGGAAATTTGAAATGAGATTCCACCTAATTACCTATTCTAGCCATGCTTATTAAATATTCAGAGTTATTTTACCTATATTAAATACAATTGCACATACTTCCTATTTAATTCTATCTTGTAGTTTGAGTGTTTAGAGCACAATAACTCAAATATGAGGCATGCAGGTTTTATTCTAGTTACCCCCCTCCCCGTTAACATTCGGCCCTGCTGGCCCGGCGCATGGTCATGTAGCTCATGTGAAGCCCGACACGACCTGTTTAAATCCATAACATATAGTTTTTCACTCTCCCACATGTATTTTTAATTACCGGACTTCGGTCCAGCCCGATCCTTGAAAACCTACCCTGGACCATGCTCAGGCTTATGCTTCGGCTTCCCACATGTATTTTTTAATTACCGGGCTTCAACTCAGCCCGGTCCGCGAAAACTAGTCTCGGGCCATGTTCGGGCTTCGGCTTCAGCCCATCTCGCCGGCCCAACCCAACACGACTATTTCAGGGCCGGTTGGACAACTGTATTTGTAGGGATACAACTGCATCTTGTGTATGAGAGATAGGGGAGAATAACAGCGCCTTGGGGCTTGTGCTGCATGCATGTAGAGTAGATGAGGCGGGTGAGCATGCATGCATATCGTGGGTGGGGAGTAATTTATTGCGCAGAACATTTCAGTGAACCATTACAATAAGTAACATTTGATTACTTCACTTCTTATTTGACATATTGAGGGAGTACTGATTTATTGCAGTACTCCCTCCTTTCTCAAAAGATTGTCACCTTTAGTTCATTTTTTGAACTAAAGGTAACAATCTTTTGAGAAAGGAGGGAGTACTTAAATTTCCGTGTGTTCGTCTGCACCAGCGCGCTGGATGCCCAGCCACCATCATCATGCGATCGCTTCCATCCGAGCCTATAAATGATGGGAGGACGGCTCCTACCTCTCCACCACCATCCGCATCTGAACACAACACGTACTGTAGTTATCAGGACCCTGCTCCTACGTCAAAAAGACGAGTCTTTGTGATCATGGCGGCCTCCTCCTCGAGCCCGGAGCTCCTGCAGGGGCACGTTGAGCTCTGGAACCTCACCTACAGCTACCTCAAGTCCATGGCCCTGCAGTGCGCCATCGAGCTCGGGATCCCCAATGCTATCCACCGCACAGGCGGCGGCGCTGCCTCGCTCTCCCACATCCTCGCCGCCGTCTCGGTACCGGAACACAGGAAGCCCCACCTGCCTCGCCTCATGAGGTTCCTCGTCGTGACAGGTGTCCTCACACTTGACGACGCTACTCCCGCCTCCGCCGCCGCAGGGGAGGACGACAACAGGGTGTACCGCCTCACGCCGCTGTCGCGCCTCCTCGTGGACGACGACGCCAGCGTGAACGGGTGCACGAGCCTGGCGCCGTTCGTGCTCTCCCAGACCACCAGGTTCCACGTCGGCGCCGCCCTGCGGCTGTCCGACTGGTTCAAGGGTAGCGGCGACGACAGCGACGGCAGGGCGGCGGAGATGCCGTTCAGGATGGCGCACGGCACGGACCCGTACGACGCCATGCGCCAGGACCCGCGGGTGAACAGGATGTTCCAGGACGGCCTGGCAGCCGACACCCGGCTCGCGCTGGACTTCGTCGTGACGCAGTGCGGCATGGTGTTCGACGGCGTGGGCACGCTGATCGACGTCGGCGGCGGGAACGGCAGCTCGGCGAGGGCCATCGCGAGGGCGTTCCCGCACGTCAAGTGCTCGGTGCTCGACCTCCCCCACGTGATCGCCGACGTCCAGGCGTCTGATGGTGTTGAGTACATCGTCGGTGACATGATGAGTTCTATTCCCCCAGCTGATGCTGTGCTGCTTAAGGTTTTTACCTACAACCCTTCACGTACCAGCATAAAACCCGCAGAGCAATGACATGCGCTTTATTTTGATCTTCTAACCGACAATATATAAGCGTGCGGCACTGATCGCAGGGCATCTTATCAGACTGGAACGACGAGGATTGTGTGAAGATCCTAAAGCAGTGCAAGAAGGCTATCTGTTCTGAGAACACATCATCCTCCAGAGGAAAGGGAAAGGTGATCATCATGGACATAGTTGTAGGATCTCCTGCGAAAGGCGCGTTCGAAGCTCAGGTCACGACCGATCTGCTGATGATGGTGATGACTTCGGGCAAGGTGCGTGACGAGCACGAGTGGCGCAAGATATTGATGGACGCAGGGTTCACACACTACAACACGAGCCCGATCCTCGGATTCCTGTCCATCATCCAGCTGTACCCCTAGCTGGAAAACAACCTGTTGGAACCTGGGCTCAGTACTGTAGGCCCACAAATAAATTCTCAAATAGATGTTACAATCTCATTTATAGCAAGAGGGTGAGTGTAAGGTCCTGTTTGATACAATTTGAACTTGTTACAAAAGCAACTTATTTGAAAAGTTGGTGGAAAGCAGCTTCTGTTTATGTCCTGCTTTTAGTTCATTCTGAAATGCAACTGGACTAATAAGTTGTGACAGAATTTTACTGTTTGACGCGCTCTCAACTTATTTTTATGAAGAAGCTGCAACAAAAGTTGCGCCAAATAGGGCCTAAATGATGGGAGTGAAAGTGGAGGAACACTCATTTATAAGTGGAGTTGTTCCACCACTCCCTAAGTGAGTGAAAAGAAGAATGACTCACGTACGCTCCTCCTCCTCTTCCTCTTCGCTCGTCACTCCATGCGCACACGTGTTCGTGTGAGTTCGAGTTGAGTCAAACTTTTATTTTTACTATGGAAAAGTCGGATTGGACTTGATCACCGAAAAGGGTTGAGTTGAAGATGAACGCGTCTACAACAACCAAATTGGTCCAGGTTGGACTTCGGCCTTCAAAGTGGTCGAGTTGGAAATGAACACATCTACGACAATTGAACCAGTTTGGATGGCAACCCGCGGTTGTAATCAACTCAGACTCTTGATGTCCTGACTTTGAGACCAACTCACACAGGCATAATAAAATCAGATATATATCATCACAAGCATAACAAAACACTATTTCACAAAACATTACACATGTACACACATCATGCTAAACACTACCACGTCCGCTGCCTCTAGAGCCCGCGAAGTCGTCCTCGAATCCAAGCGTCGGAACCTGCGGCAATGGAGTTTGAGCCTCCGTCGCCGATCTCTGTGATGTGCAAATGTAGTTAGACAAGTTATATATTTCAAAATGCATACTTGACTAAATTTTCTTATTACAAGCTACATTTGGTTATGTTTGAATAAGTTTGGTCATATTTTACTAAGTTTGAGCAAGATCTACTAGTTTTGGCTATGTTTAAGCAAGTTTGAGCAAGTTCAATTACTTTTGACTATGTTTAGGAAGTTTCATCATATTTGACTAAGTTGGAGCAAGTTCAACTATTTTTGGATATGTTTGAGTAAGTTTCATCATATTTCACCAAGTTTGACTAGTTTTGGTTATGTTTGAGTAGGTTTGATCAAATTTCATCAAGTTTGAGCAAGTGTGAGTAGATTTGAGTAAGATTTTATACCTGTGCACCAGTCGGCGGCACCTGTGGCACCTCCATCGATGGAGGCCTCCACTGGGGTAAGGATGCTTGCAATCCCAGGTTCAAAGCCTGCAAATACAAAACAAAACAGCATCATATACAAGTGATTTAGATATTAGAATTGTAAAGTACAATGGTGAAAACTTATCTGCAGGGAAGCTTGTAGCTGTAGCATGAACGAGTTATAATACTCGTCCCTAGCCCTGAAGGCCTCTTTTCGCTCGTTCGTCAAACGCAGCTCTTTCTGTGTGCTCTGGATCTTCTCCCAGACACTTTGGAGCTCCTGATCGTGACTCCTACGGCTGTTGGACCTAGCCACCTAGGATGAAGAGGCTCTCGAGGAAGGTTGCGCCTTCCTCGAGTTGACCACTCCATCGAAGATGGCTAACCTACACAAAGAAATAAGATTGTTAAATTTTTGTATTCAAAGTTCGTGACAGTAAATTTAAAGTAACAAAACTCACCTTCCGTGAGGTTTCCCACCACCGGCTACGTACGTGGCTTTGGAGACTATTGGCGCACTCTGCCAATCGTAATCTTCACCTCGAAGCCTCCACACCTCCTGCCCGTACCTTGCCTGGAAATACAGAAAAACGAACATCATCAACACTATTAAAGAGAATTCAATCAACTTAACAAAATAACTCACCAACGCCTGCGACACCGCTTGAGAAGACAATTGGTCAGGGTGCGATGGGTCACTTTCCAAGTGACTCCTCTTCCACACCTGCATAGGTGTCGGCTCATGATCGCTCTTTCGCTCCTATCGAAATGTGTTAGCACAATGAAGATTATAAGATTAATTAAATAGAATTCAAGTCACACTTACCATCCGTTTAGCGAGCCGTAGGTAGTCGTCCGCACTGAACCAGTGTTTCCCGTCCGTCCCTTGACTCTCTCGATGGGTGACAGACAAGCCCTGGAAGCCCTCGATCGCCCAATGGGGGCACATGGCACAGTACGCGTACGGGCGGCTGTCAAGCCACGCAAAGGTGACCTGTACACATTTATTATTGGTTCAGAAGATTGTTAACAAAATCAGATAATGAAGTAGCCACTTTTCCTCTAAGTATTGCGCCTCCGTCAAGTACTTGTCGGCAACCTCCCTGTACTGCTCCGGCTCACCCTCCTCCGGATGCAACTTGAAGTACGCTTTGGTCGCTTGAATGCGTGCGTTTGATATTGACTACGTGACGTGCTTCCTGATATTTGTATAGAAGACAAAACGAGCGTGATCCAACTACTGGACCTCGTCCTCCAAACGGTATCGTGCTTGGAAGAAGAAATATACAAGTAAATGTATTTAACTTATAACATATTTGTATTACACAAATATTCTTCATAATTACCATGAAGTCGTGCCACAGAGCCCCTGATGGTTGTTGTGAACAACTTCCTGGGCCATAGCGTAATCGTCACAAGATCTAGTAGCGACTCCATTCACTACGCCGGGTAGTGCAAACGGACTAGACGGTCCAGGACATCGTTCACCTGCTGGTGGTGTCCTTGCCCCGTAAACTAGAAGTCTTCCCAAGTCTTATAGATGATTCTAAATTAATACATATATAAGTCTAAAAATATTTAAATTGAATTGTTAGTGATTTACTTACCTATTACCAATCGGACGAATAACGATCTGACCATCTGAGTTTGCAAGAACCGGAGGAGGAGCATTGCAGTGGCTCCTCCTAGTCCGCCGCCTCAGAGCCGACTCCACATCAGGTGACTCAGGAGAGGGGTCACCCGAATTCGCTGGCTCGCCAGTGAGCTCCGAAAACGGCTCTGAAGCAGGTTCTGAGGTGTGCTCCGAAGCCTGGTCAGTCTGCAGTGACTGAAGATGACCCCCCTGTAACTTGGCTACCATCTTTACACGATACTGAAAACTCAGATGTAGCTGAGATGTTGAAAGAAAGAGAAATGTTCAATGCACTGCTCAAAGATCATTTATTGAAGGCACAAAACTGTATGAAACTCTATGCTGACAAAAAAAAAAAAGAATAGAGCGCAGCTTCCAAGTAGGTGAACAAGTCTTGCTTAAGTTGCAGCCTTAATTATTTTAAGAGTTCTCTGGTTCATAGGCCTTGTGTGAAGCTGTCTCAGAAATATTATGGACCATTTCTGATCGTGGTCAAAGTGGGCGCAGTAGCTTATGGGCTTAACCTTTCTGATGATTGCCTGATACACCATGTTTTCCACGTGTCCCAGCTTAAACAAGGCATTTACTCCGGATTATGCTCCAGTTTTTTCAGAAGCTACCACCTATTACAGAGCTGGACATCAAGGATCTTAGTGCCTGTTAAGATTCTGGACAGGCTTTCTTGCTAAAAAGGGAAATTCAGCCGTGACTCAAATATTGGTACAGTGGTCTTCACTTCCGGAGTCATTCGCTACATGGGAAGATTATCATGTCCTGAAGTCTAGGTTTCCAACTTCAGCAGCTTGGGGACAAGCTGGTGGAGCTTCAGAGGGGACACACACTGTCATACCAGCTGAATCATCGTCAAGTGAACTCAAGAAGGCGGACGCGGGCGCGGGATCCTTGAAGTCGGCGTAACGTTTCGCGCGTACGTGGTCGCGGCCCAGTAGTTTAATTTTTGCCGGCCCATGACCCAGGTGGCGACCCGAATATTGTTACTCCTGTGATCCCTGTCACGTCACAAAGTCCTCCGGCCCTCGAGCGATCCTCCTCCCCGCTCCCTTGGCTGATGCGCCGCCGCCGAAGTTTGGGCTCCGCCCGCCGCCGCTGCTGCTCCTGTTGCCGTCGTCCTTAGCTCAAACCAACGCCACCAGCGGATTTCTCATCCCTCAAAACCCTAGCTAGTGTGGCCCTACTCGGCGGAGGGGAAGGCCATCGCGGGCTGGGGCGAGCTCCAGCAGCCCCCTGCATGCGCATGCGCTGGCTAGAGGAAGAAGAAAGGGCAGTGGGCCCCATATGTCAATGGCGCATGTACAGCCCGTTTTCTTTGATTCTCGGCCTGAATTTTCATCTGCGTGGCGATCTCATTGACCGCCGTAAAAAAAAAAAGAGCTTTGCGATCTGGTCTTGAAGAGCGTCGAAGCGTTTGTCGGTCATCGGATCGTTGCTGGAGTCTTCTGACGCCAATCTGTCACAAGTCTGGGCGATTTGCTTGCTGGATCGCAGGTTATAGGGATGTCACGGAGAAGAACGCCGAACCGGTCTTCTGCGTGCCGGCGCCGTCGTGTGTTCACACCCATAGGCAGAGACCGGAGGTAATGTGTTTAACCTAAAACCTTGCTTGACTTTATTCGATCAAACCGAAGACAAGACTCCTGGTCCGATTCTATATCCGGACTCCTTATTAACTGCCTAAGCAAACAAGCAAAGCTAGCTTGAAAATGGTTTCTGTACTGTGTAAGACAAATGATTCAATTGGACCTTGACTACATTTCACATTTAAACTATCAAGTCAATTTAAGAAATTTAGGGCACTAACTTTATCATTGTTTTGAATTCCCAAGTCTGATTGCTGGAGTGGTTCATTGTAATTTAATGTTTAAATTTTTTTGAAGGTAGAAAAATATTATTTTGGTTTCTGGTTTTCCATTCTGTTAATGGGAAAAATATTCGACCTTTTCCATTCTGTTAGGCATTATGCTGCAACCTTCACGAAATTTGCAAAGGTAGGCAGGCTTATATGTTACAACTAGAGCTATAAGGAGTGGAAATATCATGTGTCAAAACAAATACGCAGTGAGCACTTCAAGACCATATTTTTACTATTAGAATTGAAACAGACTATCCTTCCTTAGGCTGATATGAACACGAGCTCAAATTTCATTGTACTTCAGCCCAGTATGGATGGTCTGTTTGTTGGTGTGCCGGTTTTTGTCACTCATGTTACTGCTGGTCTTCTTCTTCCAAGTCCATAGGGGAGAAGTTCTTGAGGCAGTGGATAAGAAATTTTCAAGAGGAATAAATTAACCACAAAGTAAAAAAATTAAATTAGATGAAATAGAGCATACAGATAACTAGTTATTCACCAAGGAAATAATTTATTTTAGGAAATATTTTTTTCATATTGGGAAGAGGAACTATTCGTTCTTTTACTTTCATACGTTTCTGTTGGGTTTCATAATTGTTGCTGTGACCCATTGCTACACTCTAAAGGCACAGGACCAACATCGTAGTTCTATCAAGGGCGGAACACTCAGTACATGGCTTTGCATCAATAGGTAAGGTATCCATACCTAATTTCCCATGCCAATGTGTTTATTCAGTCATATGCTAATCTTACAATATGCAGGAGGAGGTAATACTATGGAAGTGAACTGACAAAGGAAGACGGATCTGGAGGAGTGGGGATTGCAGCTGCTCCATCAAGCATCTGTGTAACCTTTTGCATTGTAGGTCGTATAGCAGGGTCCTCCTGGAGGCACCATAATGCCACTTCCACAAACCTTTCCACCTTGTTTAGGTTCGAAATTGCTTCATCATCACCCTCAACTAGAAAATCCACGCTGCCACACCTATAACAGTCCATTGCCCAGTAAGTCAGTATTTTTTTATCCTCTTCTGTAACCTCCAACTCAACATTCCGCCGACAACAGATGAGCTCCAACAGGATGACTCCGAAGCTGTAAACATCCACTTTGGCCGTGATACCAATATTCTTGAACCACTCAGGGGCGACATATCCTCTGGTACCTCGGATACCTGTATTTGTTTGTGTCTGCTTTGTCCGGAGTAGTTTGGCTAAGCCAAAGTCTGATATCTTTGCTGTGAAATTTTCATCAAGAAGTATGTTCTGTGGTTTTATGTCACAGTGGATGATCTGGGTGCTGCATTCTTCATGTAAGTAAAGGAGCCCCCTTGCCACCCCAAGAGCAATCTCGGCTCGAAGGTTCCACGGTAGCCTAATAACATCATCGCCAAATAGGAAAGTGTTGAGCGATCCATTGGTCATAAATTCGTACACCAATAACCTTTCTTTTCCTTCATTGCAGAATCCTAGCAACCGGACCAAGTTCTTGTGGTGTGTCCGGCCAATAGTCTGGACCTCAATGGTGAATTCCTTTTCCGTTTCATGCTCAAGCTTATCAATTTTCTTGACAGCGATAAAGGTCCCCATCTCATCATGCAGCTGGCCCTTGTACACAATGCCAGAGGCACCAGTACCAAGAACCTCCTTGAATCCACTGGTTGCATCCTCGAGCTCTGCGTAAGTGAAGGCTTTCAGAGGCAATCCTAGGTTGCTTGATGGTTGCAAAGATGGGACTCTCTTTTTCTCGATAGTAGTAGTACAGTATGTACCAAAAAGGAGAACGGAAATAAGAAGAAGGTTCACAAAGACAGAGCTTCCCAGAAATAATGAGCTTCCAAGGATCCAATACTTCTTATCCTTGTTCCATTTGCTGGAGGAATTGGGAAGCTCAGAGCGTGAGCTGTTGTTCTTTGGTACCTTGATGAAAATTGTCCTCTGCACTCTGTCCCCCATAATGCCGTTGGACAAAGGCATCTTCTTCTTCCAACATGTATTATCATTCTCATGGAACACAGCAACTGAGCAGAAACAATCTGTGAGGCAGAGCTTCTGGCAATCATCCTTAGCTACGGGCGTATGCTGCTCATAGTCAGCTAAAGGCCAATCCAGATTAACCATGGGTATAAACTGAAATTGCATCGCGGCAGCAGCTTCATCCAAGTCACAACTCTGTGGCAAGAAGTCAGGTTTGCAGCCTTTGTACCTCCTCTCCTCATCTATAAATGAGTACTGCGGTGGACAGGAGCATGTAGTCTGACTGTTGGTGTCATCCAACATGCAGTAACTGTTGAACCCACATGTACCGCTGCCGATTTTTGTGATTGCCTGACAGATATTTTCAGGTGCCATGCCCACTACAGACCATGCCTGGTTGCTGCTGCTGGGCTTTTTTGGGTACACATATTGCCTAAACGCACCATCTGGGTCAAGTGTGGCGCGATGGTAGTAATCCGCCATGGAGCCGTTAACCGCAGATGTTATGTTTATTTGAGTGCCATTCATAGCAACATAAATCCTACCAGTGGCATCGTCAAACACCAGATTTGTAATGTTCCCTTCCTGGTACCAGTAGGTGTCATATTCATATCCGGAAGGCACAGCAACAGGGCAAAGATAAACTCTATTACTTTGCGTGTTTAGGAGAAACCGACCGTCGGAGTAATCCGTGGGGATGGTCCGGCTGCGGAGTTTCATTCCTGGGGCGAGCACTTGTGTCGGCAGAATGGTATCTGCTGGGTTTTTGAAAGTCTCCCACTTGATAGAGCCATCTGCTGCAGCCAGTACAAAGTTTCCTGTGTCGAGCATGTTGGCGTAGGCTGCACTGACTTTGGGATTCCATACCTCTGTCCCGGTGGGATCCAGGAGCGAGAGCATCCCACCGGAGTTGAGCTGGAGGCGTGAGCCGGATGAAACTTGTACAGGCTCTGCTGGATCGTCACCAGTGGTGGTCTTGGCATACCAAGCCACCGTCTGGTCGTGGCTGATCTTGCGGAACCAGACGGCGAGGAGGTATGCGGATGAGTTGCCCTCCACTGGCCGGAAGCCGAAGGCGAAGTCGCCGGATGGTGAGAGCCATGAGCTGTTAGGTCCTTGTGGTGTCAAGGAGGAGGAGCCCAAGCTGATGTTTCTCTGACTCTGAGCTTGCGCTTCTTGCACATATGGCGAGTTCAGCTTCAGCAGGAGGAAGAGCAAGAGGAGATATGCCATTAGCTACTTTTTTGATTTGGATCCTGTTTCCAGCTGGGAGTAGTTCTGATGGCAAACTTATGCACCTCTTGGCAACTAAGAGTCTTCATTGACTTGACTCTTGCAATGGCAAACCATCAGAACCTCCATGTGGTGTTACTGTAAGCGGCGTTGAACTGGTCAATTGGGACAGTTGGCAGGCCGCGTTCGTTCATGGGTCCTTTTCCGTGTGACTGTTCGGTGGTCAATGTACAGTACAGAGTAGGTCAGGACTAAGTTTTGATAAGTCCACTGAATGGAGATGACATATTTTTTTCGCCCCTCTGATTAACGTTTGCGTGAAGGCGGGTGCACGGCCACTATTTCTGGTAGCTCAGTAATATTCTATTCCATCTGGATGCTTCCTGCTACTCATCTACGCCATGTTTACTTCTACTGATCAAACTCGAATGTGGAGTTCAGAATTATAAAAATAGAAAAGTTCATCAGTGGATTTTCTACGGATACCATGTTCTCTGTTTGCTACAAAAAAAATATGAGAAATGTTTACGAATACATGCATTGTTATCTTATTTGTATCTAACCAAAAATATATATGAACTTCTCTCCCTATGGGTAAAAGCCATTTGGAAATTGATAATAATTTGTCACTGTCATACGCAATATTTTTTCTGTAAAAGCATGCGTTGAGGTCACTCAGGTCGGTATATTAAGCCTGCCGCGCTGGTTTGGTTGCAGGACCGGCGCATTATGTTTAGATAGGAATTGGTAAATATTTGTGAAATTGACTTCGTCTACCCTGTAAGATAATATCCGTACATGAACTTGTACTTCCTTCGTCCCGAAAAGTTTGTCGCTTTGTAATTAAAAAATGTACTACAAAGTGACTAATTTTTTGAGACGGAGGGAGTATATGTCTAGATGTGCAAATTGAACCTAAAAAGAAAATTGAAAAAAAATGAATCGAAATCGAGCTAACCGAAATTCAAATTTTATTTTTGATTTCCGACTTTTTCACTTAACCGGGATAAACCGATGCTACCCCTGCCCAGCCCAATTACGGTGCTAAGCCTCGCGTCTCCGTCCGACTCCGCTGCCAACTGCCAACCCTAACCCTCGAAAGTCACCATCGACGGCTCGACTCCCTCACGCCGCCGCCCTAGGCAGCGAGCGCCGCTGGCCGATCCGTGCACGGCCGCCTAGCCATCTCGCGCTCCGCGACTCTGCACCCACCGCCCTGCGCTCCCTCGCCCCGCGCCGCGAGGCCTTGGCGTGGCGGAGGCGAAGGGGCTGCACATGCGTGGCATAGGCGCTGACCAGCCCCTTCGCCTATGGCACGTGAACATTCAGCCCATATTCAACATCCAGCCTGGCCCACTCAAACAAATTAAAATAATTCAGCTCAGCCCAATCTAATACTCCCTCCATTCCGAAATAATTGTCGTTTCAGACAACCAAATGAATTAGAAATGAACTAACAAAAGTTGTCCTAACGACAATTAAAACGAAACGAAGGGAGTAAATAAGCTTAACTATACCCACCCACCCGAAAGAGACTGGGCCTACGTTGTTGCCGAGGTGGCCGCCTCGACAAATCTCAATCCCCTCTTTTGCATTTTTTTTTTTACTTTTGCGTTCTGATTTTTGTTGTCTTGCAGTGACGTCCTGGAAGTGTTTGACATAATGCTTCTGTGGGAGAACGCCGAGAAAGCACCTGTGCCAACCGGACGAGACGGTATCGGTGCCTTGCTAGATACCGGAGAGAGCACATCATTGGCTTTATGCCCCGCAGAGTGAAGTGGGAATGTGCGTGCTTGAACGACGAGAGCAACGCAAGGGGGAGGGGGGGCGTCAGGTCGAACCATACGAGACCCAACTGATGTGAGTGAAGGTTCCAATTTTCACCCGTGAGTGCATATGTAATGATGGGTGGTAAGAGTGATTGTTAGCACTGTGCTATTGATGTGTTCGCGAACACCTCTTTTTTGCTTTTCGGTAGCTAGATAGGGTCTCCTATTGTTTTCCATCTTTTAATATACTTACACGTTGTCGTTGGCCTAACCTTTTTTTTTTCCTTTCTAAAAAGAATCTGACACGAAACAGAAATAAACATAAATAACTGCTCCACCTCTTGTATTTATTATTTAACCATTTTCTAGTATGGTTGAAGTTTACATAAACATAAAGAGACGCAGCCTGTGCTGCTGGTGCACTTTTCTTTTTGGTTGAAACTGTACTGAGCCACTGCTGGTTAATCATCTTCTTCTAAGGATTGAAACATAAGTTGTGCTTGTGCTAATTAACCAGTCACCAAACAATATATCTATGCCGGATACTTTAATAAGTTGATGAATACTTTCTGGCAAATGCAGCGATATTTTTATCTGAGCATCCTCCTTTCTGCATTGCCTCCTTGGCCTTGTGCATCCAGATTGTGGCATTCGTCCTGTACTTATCCTTCCTCTCCCCGTCCATCACCTCCCTAATGCACTTTTCCACCTCTTCCCTAGTGACCAAACCTTTCTCATCCTTGCGCACCCGTACGCCCAGGCCCCATAAGCTCGCCATGTATTTTGAAATGGTTGGCTGGTCAGCCCAATGTGGTATTGCCACCATTGGCACACCATTAACAATGGCCTCCAGTGTTGAGTTCCATCCGCAGTGTGTGAAGAAACAACCTGCATGCATGATCGTAGCACGCAGTTTAATCTCTGGATGGAGAACACATTATCAGTCAGTTTGACATAACCAATTTGCTTAATATATTTATTTGGCATACCTGTGGCTTTATGTGCCAGGACCGTAAGCTGGGGGCACCAAGAGACAATAAGGCCGTGCTCCTTGCACTTGTCGCGGAGGTCCTTGGACAGCTTGTGTTCCTCGTTTGACCTGACAACCCAAAGGAATGGTTTTCCGGAATCGCAGAGTCCCCTGCCGAGCTCCTCTAGCTAGCTTCATCGTAGTCAGAGACGGTCCCGTAGGATACAAGGACGAAGGAACCAGGAGTTTGCTTGTCAAGCCAAGCCATACACGGTACAGTACTGCCGCTGAAGAGGTTGAAACCATACGTCTTGTTATCTGGCAGACGAGCGTCGTCAAGGTACAAGGATGGCACCGACGGCCCGATGGTCTTTGCGCGCCATGTCAACTCCATGTAATCTGCTTCCTGCTCATGCATGCATGAGTTAACAAAGGAAATGCGTCAACAACAAACGGGTGCGGCCGGGGCATGGTTACCTTGGGCTCGATGTCGTGGAATGAGTTGACGAGCACCTCGTCGGCGTCCTCCAGCCCCTCGAACTGCCTTACCGACGCCTCAAGAAACACGGGACACCAGTCCGGCCTCGCGGCGAACGGCGGCACGTCGTCGGGGCCGAGCTCAACGCCGTGTAGTCCCCGCGCGAACAGATGGCGGCCGTCCGTCACCGGCAGCGGCAGCCGCCCCGCCCGCACCTCACCGTATACGAGGTCCACGGAGCACGGCTGCGACAGGAACACCGCGGTCGCAACGCCGGCGGCCTTCGCCACCCTCCGCGCCCACGGCAGGTGCGGGTCGTACACCAGGACGCGGACCGGCCGGCCGTCCCGCGCCTCCGACCTGAACAGGTCGGCCAGCGTCTCGGCGCCCACGGCCTCGAGGCTGCGCCAGTACTCGGAGAGGTCGGGGCACGAGGCCGCGCCGCCGTCGGAGATGGCTGCCACCCTGAAGGGGTCGCCGGGGAGCGGGGTGGTGGCGAGCACGTACCGGGAGGTGACGAGCGTGGGACGGAGGCCGTGGTAGGCCAGACGGCGGCCGAACTGGAGCAACGGGTTGGTGTGGCCCTGCGCGCCAGGGTACGGCAGCAGCATGACGTGCGCGCCGCCGGAGGACGACGAGGAGGAAGTGGTAGCCGCCATCGACGTGTGCTGCCCGTGCTTTTGCTCCACGTGGCCAGCTTCAGGGAAATAAAATAAGCGGCGTAGTGTAGTGGCGCCCAAGGTTCTTTGCTGACTTGTCTACTCCACTCCACGTTGAGTATTACGATAGCACAGCTCAATTATATTATCTTATCTAAACCTAGCTAGGTTGTCTCGCTCTCGCTTGCGTTTCAGTTCGGAGACTCTTTAACTTGCACTTGACACTTGGACTTGTGCTGATGTCACATCGAAACCACCGTAAGAAACAGGTTCTGTTGTTGTCTAGCCCGGCAGACGTCTATCAAATATTATAGATAGTGATGGGAAATTTAACTAGTTAAAGCTTTGCAATTAGGGGTGGACGTACGAAAAACCTGAACCCGAACATCAAATCCGAAAATTTTTGAACCTGAACCCGAATTATCCGAAAACTGAAAACGAATGCACTTTTTTGGGTAAACAATCCCAAAACCCGAATTAATTTCGGATTATGGGATCCGGTATCCGAAATACCTGAAATACCAATAAGAATTCTTTTCTCATTGCTTAGTTTAATTGCTCATTACTCCATGCCATATATTTTTATTAGATGACATAATCATATTCACGTAAGAGGATCTATGTCCATGCACTGCACTCTTATGATACTGCCACAGATGACACTTAACAGAGCAGAGACACCTCCCTGCAAGCTACTGAGTTTATTTTCCTGTTGGTGAACTGTGTTTAATACTGCTGAACATTTATTTTTTTTCTTGCTGAATGCTGCTGCTGGGCTGCTGTATTCAAAATTTTATTTGCTTGGAATATTACATTGTTGTAATACGATTGTTTTGATACTACTTTTACTTTTCGGATGTTGCATTTAAACTTTCGGGTAGTTTGGTAATCCCGAATCCGAACTCGAATTGTCGGGTACTCGAAAATTTGGATACGAATTTGGGTACCTATTCTGAAATCCCTAATTAAAAAAATGAATTATCCGACCCGTAATCCTGCCCACCCCTATTCGCGATGACCAACAAGATGCTATGATGATACTCCTTTCATTTTGAAATTGTTGTCACTAGGACAGCAATTCTAGTTTAAAGGTAAAATAAATTTTGAAAATGGAGAGAGTACGACAGGAGATTGAAAATTTATACAAATATTAATTATCAGATACAAGCCATATTAGCAATCTCCCATAATGAGGACTAAACTGAAGACAGAAAAGAAATAACAACACAATAGAAACCTAACGGATTCATTCATTCTTTCCAATACGATTAAAAAGGAAGGCAGCCTCAGAGTTTTGCAGATACTATCATACACTTCTATGGCTCAACCGATGTCGGCAAACAACTCTGCAACTCATCATCGGCTAAAATGACCGTGCATGGGCCGGCAGTAGTGCACGAAAAGAGGGGACACGGCAAATGTTTGGTTCCCAATAAGGGAAAATTCGAAAGAAAAATACATGATTCAAGTAAAAGATATCCCTTATGTAGACTCCACTGCAAATGTTTAACAGGTGAAAATTAAGTGAAACAGGAAATTAAAGTAAAGTGAATGGTGCCTCAAACCTGATTGAAAATTTCAGGAAAGATGATGATCCTGGGCTCATGCATAGGCACAATCTATAGGATTACACTTGTTTGCAGCGAAGGTGGAACAGGCAATTTTCCTTGGACGGATCATACTTGTATCAGGACTTCTTGCATCCTTTGCAGATGATGAACTCCTATGGAATAACAGATACGCTTGGAGCGGAATAAATAAGATTTGGTTGTGTTGGCAGTGGAGTGGCGCCCAAGGTTATCTGTTCTTTGAACTTTGCAATTTTCCACGGACTGATAGCAAAGTTTGGTTTACTTTCCACCAACTCATGCTGCTGCGTCATATATGTACTTTCACTATTATAGGTGTCCAAGGGCCGGGCCGTGCTGGGCCAAACCCAACAGGGCTCATATCTGGAATTCTTAGGCCCGGCCCGAGTCCCTTTTTCATGTGTCGGGCTGTGTCGGGCCTGTCACGTGTTGGGTGCCAGACTGGCTCAAAACGGCTTCAAAGAAAATCCCCAAAATGCACAGGATTTTAGATCAACGGACCAGCATTTCACCGAGTCAAAATATAACTGAATTTCAGATTGGATCACCATTTTAAAAAGCTCTTTACAATGTACATATTGGACGCCTCATTAAAAATCTTAGTTAAACCTCATTTCAACTACACGTGGATAAAAGCCTAAAAAAAGTAGAATCAGCTTTTTTAGTAATCAAAAGTTCAAAACCAGCCAATGGAGTCAAAGACGATGTCCACTCTGCAGCCATGAGAGACGCCAAGCCGGTTAGGATTATGGTTTGCATTGCGCCAGTGCGGGGGGCAGTCGGCCAAGGGCCAGGGAACCGAGAGCTGGTGGCGTGGGTATCGAGAGGCGCCGGTGCGAGGGAACCGAGATCCGATGGCGCGAGAGCCCGAGAGAGCGGAGGGAACTCAGGGGAGCGTTGAATCTGAGTTGGCGGTGACCAAGCGTGAGCGCCGGGAGGGAGAGGGGAGCACCGACAAGAGGCGGTCAGGACCCGAGCCGTTGGAGCGGCGAAGGCATCCAGGGATGGCGGGAAGTCAGTGATGGTGGAGGATGACCAAATGTGGGGACACGTCGGGGTGGTGGTGGTGGGGGGGGGGGGGGGGGGTAGGCTTTGCTATGGCTTGTGGGTTCGGGTCCTCGACTATATCCTAGCTCTCTCGAGCTGACCGGGTCGGTCCCACCGGGCCAGGTGGGCCACCCTTAAATGTGTCGTGCCAGGTTCGGACCATGCTTTTTAGACGGGCATCGGATTGACCGTTTCGTCGAGCCGATCTGGACACCTATATTCACGGTCTCTTCATTTCCTGTTTGTTTCCAATCAACAACATGCCTCGTCAGTTAGTAGTTTATTGTAATAAATTATACTTTGTAAGAAAATTATATAAATGGTTATATTTTTGGGCCAAATTCAACATGCAATAAAAATCGAGGTCGGTCTCAATCCAAAGGTTGGAACAATTGAATTGCAGAACTTAAACTACTGACGATTTAGAAAAATGTTCAGAAATTCTAAAGATTTGAGGTTTCAAATAATGTGCTTTTTAAATTCAAGCCCCCGCATTTAAGCTTTCGAAATCTATGGTTAAAACCTAACCCAGAAAATCATATTTTTTTCAGAAATCATATATATATATATATATATATATATATATATATATAATTTATTGTAGCACATAAAGTGCAATGGAGTCAAATTAGGGCATTACGTTAACTCCCAAATGCCTCGGGGGCAAGCTGAGCTAGCTAGATACTAATGGAAAGTTGGTTTCATGCTTGTTACAACTTTTACAAGACCTAGTGTGGCCCATCGATCGAAGGAATAGGAGGACTCCTCTCCTGGTTCTCTTTTAATACAGTATCATAGTATGAATACATGTATATTGCAAATGTTAATGGAGGACTGGTCAGACAAGGTTACATACTAAAGTTTGACTAAATGTGCTCATTTGCTTTCTTAGTGCCTTTATTTGTCCAATGTTAATGGATTGGTCAGACAAGATTAGATACTAAAACTGGACCAAAATAAATGTGCTCATTTATTTTCTTAGTGTGCCATCTCTCCAATGTTAATGGATTGTGACTTTCTGTTGTTGTCGGAGTCGGAGGCAGGCTGGAAATGTATGTGGGAGCTGATGAACCAGACAGAGAGCACCCTGACCGAGACTGATCAGGGCACAATCCAATCGCTCGACCTTGCGTGCCACTCTCATCAACTGCCCGAGCCACCACACGACACGACGTGGACCTGGACAAGCAGCGGAAACCAAACCCGGCCTGCACGGCAAGGTTGTTGTTGCTGAACCACCCCATGGGCCATGCCCGTCGTCTACGGAATCAATTAATGTTTATTGCTCGAGGCGGAAACTGAGCCCCCACAAGGAGACGAGTAAAATTGTCTGCTGATGAGCCGGGAATCATGAGAGTTTCGGTTCCGCAACATACGGAGGTGAAAAGCCAAGCGAGATGGCGGGCTGGCAGCTCATGCATTAGGGCCGATAGCGATAGTGGGAGACTGCAACCTCTCTGGACGGCGATGCGAAGCTGTGAAGATGATGACTGGTACTATGTTGACGCGCCGGATTCGGGCCGACAGCAATGATGGCGGCCGACGGTGGCAACGAGCTCCCCACACAGTGGCGTGGCGCAGCACCGGCGAAGGTGGCTAGCTAGGCACCGAGGCTGTCAATGTGCCGATGGTGGTGGCTGCCACGAGAGGGGTGATGCGCGACGGAGGCGTTATTGGCACGACACGGTGCGGAGGCGGCACTGGCGGCACCGTGTGTAGTGGTATAGTTTGCCAAATGGGCCGCCCGGCCCGAGCACGGCACGGCCCAGATGTGGCCCGGCCCGAACTGACCCGGCACGAAGTGGCCCGATCCTTTATCCGTGCCGGACCGGGCCGTGCTCCCGGGCCAAGCCAGCGGCCCAGGCACGGCACGGACCCTCTCTTTTCGTGCCGGGCCGGCACGACGGCCCAGTGGGCGCGTCCGTGCTCGTGCCAGGCCAGGCACGGGGCGGCGGCCTCCGAGGCGGGGCGGCGAGGCGAGCGCGCGCCGCGCGGCCGGCGGCTCCGAGGCGGGGCGGCGAAGCGAGTAGGCGGCCGGCGGCTCGGGTCGGAGGCGGGGCGGCGCGACGGACGACCGGTGGGAGGCGCGAGCAGCGCGAGGGGCGGCCAGAGGAGGCGCGGACCGCGGCCGGAGGGAGAGGGCGCGCCGGAGGGCCGGAGGGAGAGGGCGCGCCGGCGGCCGGAGGGAGAGGGCGCCAGGGGCGGCCGCCGCCAGTATACGGGAAAGAAAGTTAGGGTATTTGGGAGCAACCGAGTTTTTATATGAGCGGTGAGATGGACGGTCAAGATTGATTTTAGATATAAAGATCAATGGTTTACGAGGGTCGGGCCTGTATCGGGCTGCTTCTTAATCGGGCCGTGCTCGGGCTAGCCCAACAGGCCAGAGAGGCGGCCCAGGCCCGGCACGGATATTGTGCCCGGGCCGGCCCGGCACGGTTTGGATCGGGTCGGGCTCGGGTTCGTGCCGTGCTTTTTCGGGCCGTGCCTCGGGCCGCCCAATGGGCCTGACCCATTTGGCAAACTATATGTAGTGGTGCCATTGTTGGCGCGACGAGGTGCAGAGGAGGCGCTGGCGGTGCCTTATGGGTTGGCCACAGGTGTGGCATGGTACAGTGGAGGGTGCAAGTGCGGCCTGGTGTGGTTGCGCGCGGCTGCAGGTGCATCGTAGACGGCATGGCGTGGTGGTCCGTGGTGAGGTGAGGACGGTGCGGTGCAATGCAGTGGTGGCGTTGGCAGTGGCGTGCGGTGGCGAATTGGCGATGGAAATGTAGTGTGGTGGTGTTCGACGTGCACACGATGCAGCTTCACGATAGAAGAAGACGTCAGCACTGGTGGTTAAGGTAATGCTGCAAGTGTGGCGCTTATTGGTCCTAGAGGTTGGTGACGGTGCAGATGACTTTGGTGGTGTTGTGCCTTTGATTGGAGCAAGTGTCCTAGTTCTCTCTGTTATTCAGTTTTTGGGTATGATTTCTCATATAAATTCAATCAATCTTTCTTCTTATATGATATATCGTGGGAGCTCTTTATCCCGATTTTCCGAAAGAAAAAACAAACGATGTGTGAGATGATTGAAAAACACAAACAATAGTTCAGAGTCAAGGTTACGGACAGAAGATGACGGAAGCCATTTCTATAGAGAAAAGAGGCCCCCGCGTCGCTTGGCTCTGAGCGACACGGGCGGCGTCTCAACTCTAGCCACCGTCAGTCTCCTGCCTGAGCGCCCGACTCGCTAGTCAGGCGCACGCAAGGATGGTGGCGGTGGGGCTCCTCTCTCGAAACTTGTGGATTCCTTGCTCCTCCTGACCATGGCGGACCGACGTTGGTGGCTAGGCGGCGGCCCCCGGGATAGCGAAGGTCGGATCCGGCCGCTGAAATCCCAGATCTGGCGTCAGGGGATGCAACCGCGGCGGGGGGCCTCCCCCGAGTGAGGTGAGCCGACGAGAGCAGCGGTGATGGCAACCATATCCCGGCGGGCACGCCCAGAGGAGAGGTGATTTGCCCGCCACGGAGTGACCTGGCGGCAGTGGGCTTGCGTCGAGCCAATCGGACGCGGTGGACAACCACTCGCCGCGGTAGCAGAGAGCAGAGCGGGGCTCAGCTCAGCGTGTAGTCGCTGCAGCAGGGAGGAGGGCGGGTCGTGGCTGCGTCCATGGAGCCAGCTCGCAAGGCTCCACTCGTTGGCCCCTGTCTCCGCACGACCCCTGTCGGTCAAGGCCACTTCTTCCCTGCTGCTGGTTGAGGAGGATAGCCGTTAGAGCTATCGTGGGGTCTGGAGCATTGGAGGCCGTGGTTGGGTTTGGAGAGGCGGCATTTCGTTGGGTTACCCAGGTTGCTGCAAGTTCTGTAGCTGCTTAGGGAGCAGGGATTCATACCAACATGTTTGGTGCAGCCGAAGACTGTTGCATCGTCGGCGGACAGTTCCTTCACCTGGTCTGCGGTGGGCCGGTCAGTGCACTAGTGACGGCGGTAATGTTTCGAGCTGGAGTTGGTTAGATCTGGTAGATTGTTTCGTCACTGGAGTTCAAGGTTGTGACCTTCTTCCCCCTGTTGATCTCCTAAAGTGATGGCAGTGATGCTTGTGGGTGGTCGCGACGACGGATTTGGACGGTGAGTGCTCGTGGATGACTGCGACAGCAGATTTGAGCAGCAGGGCCGGCAGGGTGTCTGCAATGACGGATCTAGGAGGCAGAGTCTGCGAGGCATCTGCGATGGCGAATTTGGGAGGCGCTCGCGGGTGCCTGACATCTGCATATAGTGCTGGTCTTGAGCCAGTTAGAGGTGAGTGCCTCGATCTTCATGGCATAACAATTGGAAGGCAAGCAGAGTAGGAGGTCCGTGGAGATTATCGTGTGCCACCGTGGTACATGGCCTTGCTTGCTGCAAGTTGACAGCGATTCACTTATGATCTTAAGCAGGTGGATTGTGGTGGTGGTCGTGGGTGTAGTGGCTTGGTGGTGTAGACGTAGGTCATGATGGCGATCGTGTGTGTTGTGTGGTGGTGGATGTGACTACGATGCATACATATCTGCTCAGTGATGTCGCGAGGCGAGCGATCGTGAGTCCTAGATGTTTGTGGTGGTGACATAGACTTTTATAGTGGTCTGTTGAGGCGGGGGAGTTGACAACAGCAGCGCGTGCGCGCGTCGTTTGTCCTGTTGAGGTGTTGTCGTAGTACCCTTCTCGCCAATCCTCCAGGTGAAAACCTTATTAGCGATGGCGGCGTTTCTACGTCGTTTCCCTTCTTGGAGGCATCGTTCTTGGAGGATGGACACATTATGAAAGTTTCTTGTCACATCTAACTAGCATAAGGTGTAGTGAGTCGTCCACCTTTACCTGTCCATAGAGATAGAAGTGTTTGTGTCTTTGAGTGGAGGATGTGACATCATCCTCTCTGTTGTACGGTTTTTGAACCCGGTTTCCATATAAACTGGGTTATTTTTCTTCTTATATAATATTACGCGGAAGCTCCTCCTTTCGAGCTTTCAAAAAAAATAGAGAGACGATGAATTGCTTTCCAAACACCTTGAAGGAACGTGATTGCCCTTCGATCAATGAAGCAAATAAGTTGGTCATTGGTTTTTGAAGTTAGGCTAACTAAGCTCATAGTCAGTTTTCAAATAATTGTGCATGTTTCTATAGACTAGGCATGCATGTAATTAATGCACATTTTGAATTCAAACACTTATGTGTTGTAATGTCTAAGTTTGTGCAGGTATTAGTGTGTATTATGACATCAGATATTAGCACGCTGTAATGTTTAAGGTAGAGCGTGTATTAGTGTACGTTATGGCTTCAAACATTAGTGTGCTCTAATATTTGAGTTAGTACATATTTGACTCTTCATCCTATAAACACCGTAAGAAAAACAAAAAAAGTCAGCAACTTTCTAGCAACACAAAACTACCCTTGCCCTGTTTGTTCTAAGACACTCCTAGTGTGCAAGTCCTAGTTCTTGAGCCATGTCTAGCTATAGTGTTGATCACTGGTTACAACAAGTGGTACTAGAGCTACGTCGAGATCCTCCAGTTCCATAATGACATCCCTCTCTATCGCGGGTGGTCAGAGTGGTCGCAGAGACAATGAGCTAGTCACGTGCGACAACAACGCCATTGCGACGTACCCGATACTAACTTGCTCAATCTACGCTGAGTGGGTGATGGTGATGCGTGTCCAACTCCTGACACATCGCCTGTCCGATATCATCGAGCATGGCACTAATGAAAAGTACGAATATTGTGCAACACTGGTGGCGTTGTCGTGACTCGTCACTCCGGATCATGTTAGCAGTCTGGTTGCCAAGGGCTGCAAGGGAAACCCTCAAAACAATGCGGCTCAGGTACAAGCGCATCTGACAGGCAAAGGTGCACGAATCTCGTGGTGGATTTGAAGACCTCCGGTTCCACGCAGGCGAGTCGATTGAGGACTTCTTGATTCACCTGATAAGCAACACCCAAGATCTTATGCTGTTTGCGGATCCTGAACTGGGTAATGAACATATAAGAAGTTAGCCCAACATCAGTTTATTGAATCATAACAGGTCAGCACAACAATAATTCAATTGAGATCAAGGTACCATGCCGTTATTGATGCCACTTCTTCCCGTTGAGTGGAAAGATGGTCTAACTCTTCTACTAAATCATCTATGTGCATGGGGGTGTTCTTCATCGCCCTTGGCATGTGCTGCGAATGATTGTCAAGAATGTTGCGGATGAGATCCGATGATGGACACCATGTGGTCCACCCAGCTGATCATACTTAGAAGACCATTGTGGAACCTTTCATCCTCCAAAGGCATTGTCGCTAAACAATAATTGTAACCACATTACTTTATTAATAACACTGCTGTAGGATAGTATTATTGCAAAAATAGTAGGGGCTGACATGAACCACTAAACAATTGCAACATGTGATGCAACACACTCAAATACATGGTGAGGAAGGTTAAGCCCTAGAGACACATAACTGTGATGCTAAAAGCTTCTTATTGCAGGGTGAAAGAATGGTGTTACTCAAAATCACTATCCATGCTGCAACATGTGATGTGAAATTGCTATGTTTACTCACAAAGACATTAGCTATGTTTACTCATCATCCTCTCAAGACATTAGCAACATGTGAGACCTATGTGCTGAATACATTGGCAATTATGTTAAATATGAAGGTTTACATGCAAAGTTTTGAATATACCTGAGAACACACTTTGCACTGTCCGAACATTATCATGCACGTGAGCTGCACGTGTTTTGCATTTCAGAATGTCCGAACTTTTCCTTTTATGCATAGCTGCTGTTTAGGACTGTCCTAACATTCTTCGGGCTGAAATATTCGTTCATTGCGAAAAGGAAGGCGTATGTAAATGCGTAAGCAATGTGCGTATGTAAATCTAGCTTGTTCGCAATTCACCCCTCTGAAGGCAGCCTTGGGACTTTTTTATAGGGGTCAAGGCAGTCCTATCTAACCACCTTCTCATAACGGGGGCGGCGTGTACATGGTTTCAAACATGGGGTCCGCCTGGGTGCTTCGTGGCTTCGGAAGCTTCACCGTCTTAACCTCATTCCTCCACTTTGGTGGAGTTACTCGTGCGACATCATTATTCGCTGCGATAGATGGGACAGAACAGGACGGTGGGCGGTGGATTACCCTGCAATGGGTGACATCAGGAGTTATTCCTGCTGCGGGAATAACGGCGCCCATCATTGCTCACATTAAATACCGCCAATTGCCCGCCTCTCCCAGGTTCGAACCCGGGATGAATCATCCGTCTGACTTATGAGTTCAAGACTCAGGTGGACTAGGTACCCCGACATCCGGAGATCAGAGCATTGGCGGCGGGTTCCTCCTTGTGTCGGAGGGTCAATGCGGTCTGCTGTCGCCTGGTAGTCGCTTACCATAGATACTCACATTTTTTATTGCTGGTTTTTTCTTTATTATGTTGATCAGGATAAGATGACGGTGCTCACTACGACATCGATGGCAAGTTTGTTCCGGACTGGCCATACTAGGCGGGTGAGTCCCGGGTAACGCCTGTGAATGGAGTCCTACTACCACTGCTATTATGTTGCTTTACGTACATTAATAATGGTTTGTAAGACACTATATGTTTTACTTGTAAGACACACGTTGAACCCGGCTTGTAATATTTATGATGTTTCTACTATTGTCTACACATGTATGATGTTCAGATCCTAACATACGTATGGAATGCATCTAGTCATTTTCTATTAAAACAATATGTGACACTTCTCTATCAATTTAACCCTTTGAATGCAACCGGTCATTGTATAGTAGCTTGCAGGAGTGGATAAAAAAACCGAGACCGAAAAACTGAAATCGAAAGACCAAGATCGGAACCGAAAAGACCGAAATATCGGGTATTGGGTACTTTTCAGGTAGCAAATATAAATAATTAAAAAATAAATTTCGGGTTCGGTACCACCATCGGGTAACCGAAATAATCGAATAGTCGGTCCATCAAATAATATAGCGTGATAAACTATGAACAATTCAAATTTTGATATTTTATTTTCAAGTCGTGATGTGTGAAGTTGTTGGATTTAAACGTTTATTTGTGATTTATCATTTATCAATTTATAATAAATTATCTCATGAGATTAAATTCATGAATCATATTAAATTTGTGCAAACATGACATGAATATAATGTATAATTCGGATATATTGGGTAGGACTGAAGACCGAACCGAAATTTTGGTACCCAAAAATTTTGGATACCTAATATTATTACAACAATCCGGGTAGTGATTCCAAGAAGCTGAATTTTGAAAAAGACCGAAATATCCGAACTAAGATATCGAGTAGATCGAACGCCCACCCCTAGTAGCTTGACATGTGCACATGTGGCTGCTTGTTCTTACCAATCTCAGCTGGATCAATGTAATGTGCACAATTTTAGCCCTGCTCGCAGATGCCTCAATTTTCCGTGTGACACGATGATCAAACCGCACGCCAAATGCAACCAACAGATCGGCCTTGTCTACAGCACAGTTTGCATATACTGTCCCATGCATCCCAAGCATGCGCAGAGCCAGTGGGTAATGACTCGGGGAACTGCCGAGGACCATCAGAGTAGTTACTGGAACCCCAGTAAGCTCCAGAAAGTGGCACAACTCCTCGCCTCGCCTGATGCAACGCAGCCACCACCAACATAAGAACAGGGCGCCGTGACTCAGTACGAGACGCAGCACCTGCTCCAGCAATTCGGTCCCAGGAGGCCTGGACTGGGCAGGCCTGCAATGTACCCAGGCAGACTCATGGGCGTTTTCCAGGCCGGCACAGCCATCTGCTGCTGGATGTCCTTGGGGATGTCAACCAGCACCAGCAGCGGCCCCGAGCAACCAGAGGAGGTGATGTAACATCCATAATTCTTGTTCAAAATTTGCTCAAACCTTGATCATTCTAGCATGCATTTTTATGTGAATTTTTGGTGTTCAAACGAGTAGCAAACGGTTCAAATTGAATTTGAATTCAAAATCAAAAGAAATGAATAGAAAAAAGAAAAAGAAAAAAAATAAAACCCTCCTGGGCCGATTTCCCTCCCCCGGCCCATTTCCCCTTTTCCCCTCCGGCGGCCCAGCCGAACCCGCGCCCCCCTCCTCCTCTCTCTTCCACTGCCGAGCGGGACCCACCCGTCATCCCTCCCAACCGCCACCCCTCTTCTTTCCCGCGCCATGCCGCGCCCACGTCGAAACCCCCCCTCCAACTGCCTCGCCCACGCACGGATCACCCCCGGGAAAACCTCCCTCGCACGCGCCGACAACCACCGCGCCCCACCCCGCTATAAACTCCCCCTCTCCCCCTCTCTTTTCTCCTCCCCGCGCTAAAACCTAACCGCACGTCGCCAAGGTCCGTCGCACCTAATTCCGGCTAACCGACGGCCGCCTTGCCCTCCCCCACGCTCTGACCTCTTCACCGTGAACCCAGGAACTCGCCGGACAAGGTTGCGCAAGGAGATCGCCGGGAAATCACCAAGTCCGACGAGGTCCGACGCCAACCGCCGCCCTCCCTCGTCGCCGACTCATCTCCGGCCGATTTCACGCCCCTACACTCCCCTAGGTGAGTTCCCCTACTCCTCTCTCGATCCATGTTCTCGGCGCATAGAATTAGCTTGGAAATCGCCGTTTGGGTGATCTCCGGCGAGATCACCGCCGGCAACCGTCGGGCGCCGCCGCGCCGCGCGCTGCGCGCGCCGGTTAGGGGCGACGTGGCCCAATCCGGGCCATCGGTTTCACCCCTACGGCCGCGATTAGAAGGCCGTAACGGTTCGGCATAATAAAATCCGGGCCGTTCGCTTCGGATCCAACGGCCTGCATTCAAATCCCCTTTTCCCGCCGCCAGCTTTACACCCAGGCCCCTGGAATTTCACTAGCTACCCCCTGTACTTCTCAGTAATTCGAATCTAGCCCCCAGAAATCACAGACTAGCCCCTGGAACCCTAAAAATTGGTTTTAGTCATTTAATTAAGCATTCTAACCCCTGTATTTTGGTAGAATAATGTATTTAGACCCTGAGCAGTGTAGAAAACTATTTATTTAGCCCCTGGATTTTTATTTAATTGCTGAATAGGGTTTTTAATTGTATTTGAGGTGTAGAAATTAGATTAAAATGGTAATTAAGTGTAGGAATATTATGAAAAATGGTTATAATCTATTTTATGCTGTGAATTAATTGTAGTGTTCAGATAAAATATATTTGGTCCCTGGAATATTTATTATAAAGGTTTTAAAATACATTTTTGCTATAGAAAATTCAATAAAAATGGTTCTAGGCTATAATAAAATCCCAAAATTGTAGGATAAATCTAAAATGCATACTTTGGCCATGTTAAATGATAAATACCTCGTAGGGGCGCATTAGTGTAGGATCTTGTGCTTATGTGTATGTGTGAATGTATTGTTTTGCGTGCCTTTACTTATTTAGCTTTATTCTATTCTTGCCATTGCTTGGGCATATATCTAGAGTCGTTCTACGACCCTAACCTCAACTTCCAAGACCAAGACTTCGTCAATTCTCAAGTCTCCAACGAAGGCAAGTGCCTTTGACCATCTTGTGCCTATTTTAGGAATTTAGCTAGTTGCATGCTAATTAATTTGATGTCCTACTTCATGTTTACATGCACTGTTCCATATAATTCCTTGTTACCTGAAATGGGTTGGGAAGTAGATAGGCTTTATTTATGCTTAGCCATGCTTAGATGTTGGGATTGGGTTTTCATACAAATGTTCTATGCTCAACTTTATGGTACTTTAATTTGGTGATGGACATACCTAATGATAGTGGATAGGAATCTGGTGGTTGGTTAGCTTTGGTATGGTGCATTTTGCACGAGACCCGGGATTGGGGTTCGTTACCACCGGATTCTAAGGACCGGTTTATGGAAGAAGCCACTAAGCTTTATAGTACCACCACGAGACTGAGATGGGGCAGCTTGGTCAATTAATTAGGTTTCTCCCGATGAACTGCTAGTGGTTGGATGGTGCGGGGAATGAGGCGGGTGATCTGCTCTTGGAACCGCAAGGCTCAAGAGGGGGCTCTGGGGCGGAGGGTTACTCCGAGAATCATCAGTGGTGGAAACCTTAGAGGGCTAGCACTAATCGGGAGTACCTTTGTAAAGACCATGTTGTGATCTCCTGGCCTCACACCAAAGGAAGTGTGTAATGTGGTTAGCTACCACGGGCATTCAGGGAGGTTCACTTAGTCCACCTGGCAACAGGGGATGAAATCACTGCTTGTGGGGAAAGGGTACACTCTCTGCAGAGATTTGGTAAAACTGTCATGACAGCCGTGCTCACGGACAAGAGCGGCTTGGGGCCAATTCATAATTAGTCTATGGTTGGGAAATGGTGATGCATTATGATTCAAGTACTTTCATTATCATTAATCATGTGTGGATTATTTAATGAATTACGAGAGTGATAATTGGAAGCTAAGGATAGGTTCTAAGCATAGTGCTAAGCCATAATTGGCCTTTCCTTGCTCTAGCCAATCATGTCATTCTCTTCCCGCACTTGCTGAGTACTTTATGTACTCAAGCGTTTAATTCTCCTTTAGAGTATGAAGAAGAAGAAGCTGCACCGGAGGACTTCTACGTCAACCCGGAAGACTTGGTCTAGGCTGGCGACCTCACGCCCAACGGCTGCCTGTGGAGACGAAGCCCGCTTATCTATCTTGCTTTCTGTAGTGTTGAACTGTGTAGTGTTGTAAATATTTGTGGAGTGTATTTGTAGACCTTCGGGTCGTTCTGTAAGACTATTTATGTATTCCGAACATGGCAATGTAATGGTATTTCACTTTCGTCAACGCATGTACGATTCAACTGATCCTGGCGTACATGTGGTTAGCGTCTGTTCATCTTTACGATGACCGGGCGTGACAAAGTGGTATCAGAGCCGTGTTGCCCGTAGGACGCAAGCCTAGTTAGAAATGGCCGAAAATTAAGGACTATACTATTTTCATATGAAATAGTATTTCCAAAACTTTGTGCTCTCCATCTCAACCCTTGTGCTTCTTACCTTGCTTTGCTTGTTTGTTTTTATTCTAACTTGATTTATTAGTTATTAATCTCACTCTCTTCTTTTCAAATGTTTGTAGATGGCGCGGACCAAGCAGACGGCCCGTAAGTCGACTGGGGGTCGTGTTCCTCAGCACGCCCTAGCCAGTCGCTCCGCACCTCACACACCCCGGAGGGAGACGACACTGCTCTCCAACGGGAGTGCTGCTTCGAGGATGCGCGTTCGTCTTCGTTCTCTTCTTCGAGCTGCGGGGTACCGTGAGTACCGTGTCCGCTTAGTCTACCACACCACTAGGGTCTTTGCACCCTATACTGGTGAGCTGGAGTGGACTTCTCAGCTGGCCGTCTACTACGACTCGGAGTTGCTGCACTCGCACTTCTCTCCGACCTGGAGGAGCTCCCAGCGTGCAGCTGAGGAGGACGCCACGTGGGAGGCGACCACCTACTGGAGCCACGCCCACAGGTTCCTTCTTGGGTGCACGGAGCACGCGTACACCCCTCAGCGCCCTAGTGGCACAGCCGCCTTCACTGGACGTGACGTCGAGGGACGCTTGACTCACCCCCAGTGCGAGAGGCTGGTGGACGACGTTGTGGAATTGTCTTCGCGACTCCAGCGTTGTCAGCAGGAGCTGCAGGACAGCAGAGACCTGGTCGACCGCTACGAGCGACTTCGACGACGCTACACGAGGATCACTGGAGTTGATCCTAACTCTCCGCAGTACGCTTCAGACGTGGAGCCTTGGGACCCGAACTCTCCGGATCGCCGCATGAACTCCCCCGAGAACTCAAGAGAAGACTCAGAAGAAGAAGACCCGGAGATGGAGGTTGAGGAGGACTCCGACGAGTAGGAGTGGACTCGTTTCCCCGCTGGACGACTCAGGACAGTTATCCTTAGTTTGTAGGAGCGTGTAGCTGCGCCCTCCTTAGTCTTGAGTTGTGTCGTTTATGTTGTTGTGCTAGTAGTTTGCTTTATGTTGTGTGTGTTGGGTGCGACATGAGTTGTGGAATGCTTCGGCATCCTGTCCACATCCGTGTCTTTAGTCTTGTTCATGTGTCGTGTGAGTGGTGGAATGCTTAGGCATCTTGTCCACCTCCACACTAGTTGATTATTGAACTTGCTTTATGTCTATTACCCTTGATGCATATAGTGGGGACCGTGTTACCCTAGTGTATCCTTTCTTATCTCATCTATTATTCTAAGACCTCAATAAACTTCTCTATCACAGATGGCTGGACGAGGTAGAGGTAGAGGTCGTGGTCGTGGTAACCCACCTCTGGATGAAGGACTTGGAGGTGTCCCTGGATGGAATGCAAGGGGTGCTCGAGGAGCCCCAGCCTCTCAACAGATGCAACAGATGATGGCTCTTCAGACCCAGTTGCTTAACAACCTCACCCAAATTGTCACCAACCTGCAACAAGCCCCACCCCCACCACCACCAAACTACAACCTTCCGCCACCACCACCTTTTCCACCTAGGTCCTTCCTAAGGGACTTCCTAAACACCCATCCACCCACTTTTGCCACCGTTACCGAACCCATGGACGCTGATGATTGGCTCCGTACCATTGATAGCAAGCTGAGGCTCATCCACTGTGAAGGAAGGGAGAAAGTGCTACTAGCCTCTCATCAACTTCAAGGACCAGCAGCTGACTGGTGGACCGCCTTCATCGAAGCCCACCGGGACCCGGAAAATATTACATGGGAAGAATTCCGTACCAACTTCCGCAATCACTTCGTACCTGAAGGAGAGATACAAGCCAGGCGTGAAGAATTCCTGATGCTAAAGCAAGGCCGTATGACTGTGAGGGCCTACCTGAATGCCTTCACCCAGCTATCCCGCTATGCCCCAACAGACGTGGATACCGACGCCAAGAAGCAATTCCGCTTCAAGAATGGGCTGGACAAAGAGTTAAAGTTCGCCATGTCTTCCAGCGACTACGGCGACTTCCAGAAGTTAGTTGACAAAGCCTTTGAAGTGGAGAGGACTAAGAAGGAACTGGATGATGATGAAAGAAAGAGGAAGTTGACTTTAGCAGCACATGCCTCCAGCAGCAATGTACGCCCCCGTCTCCACCCTCAGCCTACAACTCATATGACTCGTCCCATGAACTACTCGGGACAGAGGTTTCCCAACTCCAGCTACAGGCCACCCACTCCCTACAACCAGCCAACGCGCCAGCAGCAGCAGCAGCAGCCACCACGCCAGCCAATGCAACCCCCACGCCAGCAGATGCAGCCGCCCCGCCCTTCGGCCCCAGCTAACCGTCCAAGTGGCCAACCCCCAAGAAACCAGTCAGGAGGCAACAAGGGTCTGAATAATGCTGCAGGAGTACAATGCTACAAGTGCGGAGAATGGGGACACTATGCCAGCAGTTGTCCAAAGAAGCAGCAAAACCCAACTGGCCGTGTCAACCATGTGACTCTGGAGCAAGCACAGGAGGCACCTGATGTGGTGATCGGTACGTTCTCTGTCAACTCCCACCCCGCCACCATATTGTTTGATTCGGGTGCTACACATTCATTCATATCCAAGGATTTCATAAAGAAGCATGACATGGTAGTTACATTCTTGAATGGGCCATTATTGATAAACTCTCCTGGAGGAGAGATGGTGGCAAGGCATCTATGCCGAAAAGTGAGTATAAACATAAGGGGGGTAGTCTTTTGGGCCAACCTAATAGTGTTGGACTCACAAGGATTAGATATCATTCTGGGAATGGACTGGTTGACAAAGAATCAAGGAGTAATTCATTGTGCAACTAGAACAGTCTGCTTAACACACCCGGATGACACTACAGTGGAATTCAAACCAGATCAGACACAAGAAGCAGTAGTGCAACTCAACCATCTTGAGAGTACTAAAGACATCAGGGTTGTGAAAGAATTTCCGGATGTATTCCCAGATGACTTACCAGGTATGCCCCCTGATCGAGAGATTGAATTTATCATTGAATTAGTACCTGGAACGGCCCCAATATATAAGAGGCCGTATAGAATGGATGCTAAACAACTAGCTGAACTAAAGGATCATATTGAGGAATTATTGGCAAAAGGATATATTCGTCCTAGCTCATCGCCTTGGGGAGCACCAGTTATATTTGTACCTAAGAAGGATGGAACTCAAAGGTTGTGTGTGGACTACCGTGCTCTAAATGAGGTAACAATCAAGAACAAATACCCACTACCAAGGATTGAAGATTTATTTGATCAGTTAAGAGGAGCATGTGTGTTTTCCAAGATTGATCTTCGTTCGGGCTACCATCAACTGAAGATTAGACCGTCGGATATTCCCAAAACGGCATTCGTCTCTCGGTATGGATTATATGAATATACCGTTATGTCGTTCGGATTGACCAATGCTCCGGCGTATTTTATGTATCTTATGAACAAGGTTTTCATGGAGTACTTGGAAAAGTTCGTAGTGGTATTCATCGATGACATACTTATCTACTCCAAGACGGAAGAAGAGCATGAGGAGCACCTCAGGATGGCCCTACAGAAGCTTCGCCAACATCAACTGTATGCCAAACTTAGCAAGTGTGAGTTTTGGCTAAAGGAGGTATCATTTTTGGGACATGTCATATCTGAAGGAGGTATAGCAGTGGATCCAGGCAAAGTGGCCGACGTCCTTAAGTGGGAAACACCTGAGAGTGTACATGATATAAGAAGATTCTTAGGTATGGCTGGTTATTACCGTCGATTCATCGAGGGATTTTCAAAGATCTCTCGACCACTAACCAAGTTGCTTGAGAAAGGAGTTGCTTTCAAATGGACCCCCGAATGTGAATTGAGCTTCGCCGAATTGAAGAAGAGGTTGACCAGTGCGCCAGTATTGGTGATGCCTGATATGCAGAAGGAGTTTGTGGTCTATTGTGATGCATCTGGTCATGGTTTAGGATGTGTCTTAATGCAAGGAGGACATGTTGTGGCCTATGCTTCAAGACAGCTTCGGAAACATGAGAGGAATTATCCAACGCATGATTTGGAATTGGCAGCTGTTGTCCATGCTTTGAAGATATGGAGACATTACTTAATGGGAAAAAGGACGGAGATATATACAGATCACAAGAGCTTGAAGTACATATTTACACAGCCGGATCTCAATCTCAGGCAACGATGTTGGTTGGAGTTAATCAATGATTTTGATGTGGGGATCAACTATCATCCAGGCAAGGCTAATGTGGTCGCTGATGCTCTAAGCAGGAAGGGACAAAGCAATAATTTGTCAGTACAAGCTCTTCAACCCCAGCTATGTGAAGAGTTTGCAAGGTTAAATCTATGTCTAGTGTCTAGCACTGAAGCAGTCGCTATGGAAGTGGACTCAACCCTTGAACATGACATACGAGAAGGACAAAAGAATGATGAGAAAGTCAAAGAGATCAAGCAGTTGATGAAGAAAGGGAAAGCTCCAAACTTTAGAGAGGATGAACAAGGAACCTTATGGCTTGGAAAGAGGATTTGTGTTCCGGATGTCAAGGAGATTAAAGAGTTAATACTAAGAGAAGCTCATGACTCATCATACTCCATTCATCCCGGAAGCACAAAGATGTATCAAGACCTTAAAGATCGATATTGGTGGCATGGAATGAAACGGGATGTAGCCGAATATGTGGCCGTATGTGATACATGTCAATTGATTAAGGCGGAACATCAAAGACCAGCAGGGCTATTGCAACCAATCAAAGTGCCAGAATGGAAGTGGGAAGAAATTAGTATGGACTTCATTGTGGGACTACCAAGAACACAGTCTGGATATGATTCTATATGGGTTATTGTGGACCGTCTAACTAAAGTGGCTCACTTTATTCCTGTGAAAGAGACCTACAATGGCCCCAAGTTGGCGGAACTGTACATCTCCAGGATTGTATGCTTACATGGAGTTCCTAAGAAGATCATCTCAGACAGAGGCACTCAATTCACCTCAAGATTCTGGCAGAAGTTGCATGAATCAATGGATACCCGTCTAAATTTCAGTTCGGCGTATCATCCTCAAACTGATGGTCAGACAGAACGCACCAACCAGATATTAGAGGACATGTTGAGAGCGTGTGCTTTAAAGAATAGCAAGAGTTGGGACAAAAATCTGCCATATGCCGAATTTTCTTACAACAACAGTTATCAAGCCAGTTTGAAGATGTCTCCTTTTGAAGCATTGTATGGGCGAAAATGTAGGACACCGTTGTTTTGGAATCAAACTGGGGAAAGTCAAGTCTTTGGGCCTGACGTATTACAAGAGGCTGAAAGACAAGTACAAGAAATTCGGAAGAATCTAAAGGCGGCTCAAACAAGACAGAAGAGTTATGCGGATACTCGAAGACGCGATCTCGCATTTGAAGTTGGTGACTACGTATACTTGAAGGTGTCACCTATGAGAGGATTGCGAAGATTCAAAGTAAGAGGCAAGCTGTCACCCCGATATATTGGTCCGTTCAAGATACTCGAAAGACGAGGTGAAGTGGCATATCAGCTTGAGCTTCCGCCACACTTGTCAGATGTGCATAATGTGTTTCATGTATCGCAGCTTAAGAAGTGCTTAAGAGTGCCTGAAGAGCAATTGCCCATGGAAGCCGTGGATGTACAGGAAGACTTGTCTTATGTAGAGCAGCCTGTCAAAATACTTGAGACACTAGAAAAAGTCACGAGGAACAAAGTCATTCGCATGTGTAAAGTGCAATGGAAGCATCACTCTGAGGCAGAAGCAACATGGGAAAGAGAAGAAGCTCTCAAGGCGGATTTCCCTCATCTATTCTCTTAGAGCGTCCGAATCTCGAGGGCGAGATTCCTTTTAAGGGGGGTAGAGTTGTAACATCCATAATTCTTGTTCAAAATTTGCTCAAACCTTGATCATTGTAGCATGCATTTTTATGTGAATTTTTGGTGTTCAAACGAGTAGCAAACGGTTCAAATTGAATTTGAATTCAAAATCAAAAGAAATGAATAGAAAAAGAAAAAGAAAAAAAATAAAACCCTCCTGGGCCGATTTCCCTCCCCCGGCCCATTTCCCCTTTTCCCCTCCGGCGGCCCAGCCGAACCCGCGCCCCCCTCCTCCTCTCTCTTCCACTGCCGAGCGGGACCCACCCGTCATCCCTCCCAACCGCCACCCCTCTTCTTTCCCGCGCCATGCCGCGCCCACGTCGAAACCCCCCCTCCAACTGCCTCGCCCACGCACGGATCACCCCCGGGAAAACCTCCCTCGCACGCGCCGACAACCACCGCGCCCCACCCCGCTATAAACTCCCCCTCTCCCCCTCTCTTTTCTCCTCCCCGCGCTAAAACCTAACCGCACGTCGCCAAGGTCCGTCGCACCTAATTCCGGCTAACCGACGGCCGCCTTGCCCTCCCCCACGCTCTGACCTCTTCACCGTGAACCCAGGAACTCGCCGGACAAGGTTGCGCAAGGAGATCGCCGGGAAATCACCAAGTCCGACGAGGTCCGACGCCAACCGCCGCCCTCCCTCGTCGCCGACTCATCTCCGGCCGATTTCACGCCCCTACACTCCCCTAGGTGAGTTCCCCTACTCCTCCTCTCTCGATCCATGTTCTCGGCGCATAGAATTAGCTTGGAAATCGCCGTTTGGGTGATCTCCGGCGAGATCACCGCCGACAACCGTCGGGCGCCGCCGCGCCGCGCGCGCGCGCCTGTTAGGGGCGACGTGGCCCAATCCGGGCCATCGGTTTCACCCCTACGGCCGCGATTAGAAGGCCGTAACGGTTCGGCATAATAAAATCCGGGCCGTTCGCTTCGGATCCAACGGCCTGCATTCAAATCCCCTTTTCCCGCCGCCAGCTTTACACCCAGGCCCCTGGAAGTTCACTAGCTACCCCCTGTACTTCTCGGTAATTCGAATCTAGCCCCCAGAAATCACAGACTAGCCCCTGGAACCCTAAAAATTGGTTTTAGTCATTTAATTAAGCATTCTAACCCCTGTATTTTGGTAGAATAATGTATTTAGACCCTGAGCAGTGTAGAAAACTATTTATTTAGCCCCTGGATTTTTATTTAATTGCTGAATAGGGTTTTTAATTGTATTTGAGGTGTAGAAATTAGATTAAAATGGTAATTAAGTGTAGGAATATTATGAAAAATGGTTATAATCTATTTTATGCTGTGAATTAATTGTAGTGTTCAGATAAAATATATTTGGTCCCTGGAATATTTATTATAAAGGTTTTAAAATACATTTTTGCTATAGAAAATTCAATAAAAATGGTTCTAGGCTATAATAAAATCCCAAAATTGTAGGATAAATCTAAAATGCATACTTTGGCCATGTTAAATGATAAATACCTCGTAGGGGCGCATTAGTGTAGGATCTTGTGCTTATGTGTATGTGTGAATGTATTGTTTTGCGTGCCTTTACTTATTTAGCTTTATTCTATTCTTGCCATTGCTTGGGCATATATCTAGAGTCGTTCTACGACCCTAACCTCAACTTCCAAGACCAAGACTTCGTCAATTCTCAAGTCTCCAACGAAGGCAAGTGCCCTTGACCATCTTGTGCCTATTTTAGGAATTTAGCTAGTTGCATGCTAATTAATTTGATGTCCTACTTCATGTTTACATGCCCTGTTCCATATAATTCCTTGTTACCTGAAATGGGTTGGGAAGTAGATAGGCTTTATTTATGCTTAGCCATGCTTAGATGTTGGGATTGGGTTTTCATACAAATGTTCTATGCTCAACTTTATGGTACTTTAATTTGGTGATGGACATACCTAATGATAGTGGATAGGAATCTGGTGGTTGGTTAGCTTTGGTATGGTGCATTTTGCACGAGACCCGGGATTGGGGTTCGTTACCACCGGATTCTAAGGACCGGTTTATGGAAGAAGCCACTAAGCTTTATAGTACCACCACGAGACTGAGATGGGACAGCTTGGTCAATTAATTAGGTTTCTCCCGATGAACTGCTAGTGGTTGGACGGTGCGGGGAATGAGGCGGGTGATCTGCTCTTGGAACCGCAAGGCTCAAGAGGGGGCTCTGGAGCGGAGGGTTACTCCGAGAATCCTCAGTGGTGGAAACCTTAGAGGGCTAGCACTAATCGGGAGTACCTTTGTAAAGACCATGTTGTGATCTCCTGGCCTCACACCAAAGGAAGTGTGTAATGTGGTTAGCTACCACGGGCATTCAGGGAGGTTCTCTTAGTCCACCTGGCAACAGGGGATGAAATCACTGCTTGTGGGGAAAGGGTACACTCTCTGCAGAGATTTGGTAAAACTGTCATGACAGCCGTGCTCACGGACAAGAGCGGCTTGGGGCCAATTCATAATTAGTCTATGGTTGGGAAATGGTGATTCATTATGATTCAAGTACTTTCATTATCATTAATCATGTGTGGATTATTTAATGAATTACGAGAGTGATAATTGGAAGCTAAGGATAGGTTCTAAGCATAGTGCTAAGCCATAATTGGCCTTTCCTTGCTCTAGCCAATCATGTCATTCTCTTCCCGCACTTGCTGAGTACTTTATGTACTCAAGCGTTTAATTCTCCTTTAGAGTATGAAGAAGAAGAAGCTGCACCGGAGGACTTCTACGTCAACCCGGAAGACTTGGTCTAGGCTGGCGACCTCACGCGCAACGGCTGCCTGTGGAGACGAAGCCCGCTTATCTATCTTGCTTTCTGTAGTGTTGAACTGTGTAGTGTTGTAAATATTTGTGTAGTGTATTTGTAGACCTTCGGGTCGTTCTGTAAGACTATTTATGTATTCCGAACATGGCAATGTAATGGTATTTCACTTTCGTCAACGCATGTACGATTCAACTGATCCTGGCGTACATGTGGTTAGCGTCTGTTCATCTTTACGATGACCGGGCGTGACAGGTGAGGAAGAACGCCTCCTGCACAACGCGGGGGGGTGTCATCGACGTCTAGCACCAGGTAATTGTGCTTGGTGATGGAGCAGGTGACCTCGACGATGGGCCTCTCCTGGAAGGCATCGGTGCCGATCATGCGGCGGGGCACCTGCTGGCCTGTGATGGCGACCATCGGGACCGAGTCAAGCAGCACGTCGGCGAGCGTGGAGACAAGGTTGGTGGCACCGGGGCCCGAGGTGGAAGTGTTCGTGGCGTCCGGATACGCGTTCTCGTTCGGGCACGTCGGGGTCAACCTCGTAGCCGGACGCGTGCTCGTCGGGGTCTCCGGGCACGTAGCCGGACACACGCTCGTACGGGCGCGTCGGGGTCCACCGCGTAGCTGGACGGGCGCTCGTCGGGATCTGCGGGTGTGTAGCCGGACGCGCGCTCGTCCGGGTGTGTCGGGGTCTGCGGGCGCGTAGCCGAACGCCGCAAATGGATCCAGCTCGGGGCTTGGCGCCACCAACCTCATCTCCACGTACGCTCGCCGACGCGCTGCTGGACTCGGTCCCGATGGTCACCATTATGGGCCAGGTGCCCCGCCGTATGATCGGCACCGACGCCTTCCAGGAGACGCCCATCGTCGAGGTCACCCGCTCCATCACCAAGCACAATTACCTGGTCCTAGACATCGATGACATCCCCCGCATGCATCGTGCAGGAGGAGTTCTTCCTCGCCTCCTCTGGTCGCCGGGGGCCGGTGCTCATTGACTATCCCCAAGGACATCCAGCAGCAGATGCGCTGTGCACGCCCATGAGTCTGCCTGGGTACATTGCACGCCTGCCCAGTCCTCCTGCGACCGAATTGCCGGAGCAGGTGCTGCGTCTCGTACTGAGTCACGGCGCCCTGTTCTTTATGTTGGTTGTTGGCTGCGTTGCATCAGGCGACGAGTTGCGCCACTTTGTGGAGCTCACTGGTTTTCCAGTAACAGCTACGACTCTTGATGGGCCTCGGCAATTTCCTCAGAGATCACCCATTGGCTCTCCGCATGCATGCTTGGGATGCATGGGACAGTATATGCAAACTATGCTGTGGACAAGGCCGATCTGTTGCTTACATTTGACGTGCGGTTTGATCATCGTGTCACAGGGAAAATTGAGGCTTTTGCGAGCAGGGCTAAAATTGTGCACATTGATATTGATCCAGCTGAGATTGGTAAGAACAAGCAGCTACATGTTTCCGTCTATGCAGATGTTAAGCTTGCTTTGCAGGGCTTAAATATTCTTCTTGAAGGGAGCACAAAGAAGACTTTTGACTTCGGTACATGGCATGTTGAGTAGTACATGTGGTTGATTCTTTACATGTAAATCAAACTATACAGTAGACTTGATCAACTTTCTATTATTTGAGACCACTTGAAGATCTGATGGAATAATATAGAACACCGTAGATGGGAACTTAATATTAATCTGTATAGAATGTTCTTGCCCATTTTTGTTTAGCTTGAAGCAACTGGATGTGACACCGTGGTAGGAGAGAAATATTTTTAGTTAACATGCCACATCGCAACACCAGTTGCTATTATTGATCAAAGTCAACGACGTATATGCTGGTACTGGGGTCGTCTATAGAAATTCACGTCAGAATACACCAATTGTTACGAAACTTCTCCGGACCAAGTTGCTACTAAACTACCTTGACTTAATGCGGAGAGCTCTTGTCCCCTTGAGCACGACGAGTCTAATTAATAAGTCTTGTAGACCTCCGTTCTGAAATACTCCCTCTATCTCGAATAATTGTCGTTTTATATAAGAATTTTATTCAAAACAAACTAAAATTCTCATCCAAATTGACAATTATTATGGGATGAAGGAAGTAGTTGATATTTAAGACGGAAAATTTGGAATGTCAAGGAAAATGGGCAAGGTTTCTTATACTGATTAATAGAGGGGGCATAACAGTATGAAAACGGAAGGCAGGCAAATGCTACATAACTCATTAGAATAGATCAATCATCTTAATTCTGCAGGGTCAACATATATACAATAAAGTGGCGTGCAACTTTGGCAATAGATTTTGACGGATCAACTGACCGGGTAATTAAGATCCTGTATGACGCAGTTGGAACTTGTTGAGAAGTTGATTTCTCTCTAGATGCTGTGTGAAGTAGGTGTCTGAAGAAGTAGCTGTAAAAACAAGCTAGTTGTTTGGTAGTTCGCTTTTAGATGTGCTGAACTGCTGATACAAACTGAGAATGTCTAAATTGTCCATAATGGTTTTATGATTTTTTATTTACTTATTTTAGGTTAGTTTTTCTGTTATATTTTATTTGTCGCATGATACAAACTATTTAGGGAATGTTCGGTTTCAAGCCCCAACTTGCTACATTTTGTCATGTCAAGTTTGACCAACTTAATCATTATTTTGTTCATACCACAAGTGTGGCAAGATATACTTCATCTAACTAGATCTTACATGTCAATGACTCAAAAAAATGTGGCAAAATTCCCTTAGACTTACTAAGTTGTGGTTTAGATTTGAGCATCTAAAGTTAGTCAAGTATGGAAATTTTTTGTGGCAAATGGTGGCAACTTTAGTCTGTGAACCAAACAGACTCTTAATATTCATATGTGTCGGTACCCTGGAAACCGTACACCCCTTGAGGTTATAAAGATCTCAAAAGAAAGTCATCAGAGACCCACATGTCAGATATAATCGGACCCGCTTCTCCAGCATGGTTAATCCCAGGGTCGCCACGTGTACTATAAAACCGGAGCTACCGCCCACAAGGGGGAAGCTCCGGGCCATGTACCGAAATGGCACTTCCGGACTTAACCCCAGACTGAGAGAAGCTCCGGACCTGACACATGTCAGGTAACTCCGGAGCTGCCTGTTTCCCACAGTATGCTCCGGGGCTGCCACGTGTCCAACCGTCGAAGCTTCAACCTATGATCTCCGGAAGACTCCATAACGGCTCCGGATCTTCACAGGGGAATCAAGGACTTCAAGACACGATTAAGTGTCATTAATATCATATTAATGACACACGATCGGATGACCTTAATTACCAGTAATGGTGTTGTCAAAACCTATTACCCGATCGTTAAGGACAATTAAATGTGTTGAATAAGTGTCAATACTAGTAACCGTCGGGGCCACATGTCGGGTCAGGCTAACTTGTAACGGTCTGCCCTTGTACTATAAAAGGACAGGCCGATGACACGTTGAGTGGCGCTAGACACACGCGCCATAGACGCTCGACACAAGCTCATACAGCTAATACAACACCAACACACCCGTGGAGTAGGATATTACGCTCAGGCGGCCTGAACCACGTAAACCCCTGTGTCTCCTGTGCTATTCATAATTCACCTTCTTGAATCTCCGCGCGCCCAAACCGAACCACAAACTCCTCTAACACTTTAGTAGTGTCGGGAGATCTGTCGGTTCCAAAACCGCCGACAGTTGGCGCGCCAGGTAGGGGCGCCTGAGATTTTGAGAATGGTAAACTTGGCTGCTGGATTATCCAACGGTCAACCTGCTGCTCAGGATATTGGGGGCAATCCCTCCAATATGCAGCCACCAGCAGGAGCCTCAGCACCAGCAGGAGTCACACTCCCACCACCACCGCCTCCACCAGCAAATCAAGCTGGGCAACGCGATGGTGCGCGTCAATCACTGCGTCGGCAAATCATGACAACCCGGAACACGCGCTCCAAGCAGCGCGTGCTCTTCTCCAACGCCCACCACCTTCGGATGCATCCCGAGATGCACTGGAACAGTGGAGGGCCGATGTAGAACATTTGGTTGCAGCAGCAGCCGAACGCCTCAACAACCAGAGTCCTCCTCCTTCAGGACGAGCCCCGTTGCAGTGGCAGACTTTGTCTGGTAGACTTGGTCCGCACGTTTCCAATAGCAGGAGACGTGCTGCATCACAACAAGTGACGTCATTGCCCTCTGGGGCACGACGCACTCACACGGTATCTAGGCTATCAACTCATGACCTCCGGGCGGAGCTTGATCGCCGATACCGCCAACAAGATGGTCGAGTCCATATTGAGCGTGCTCGTGAAATACGGGAAGCTCAGGACCTTTCTGCTACTGAAGGAGTAGGAGGAGGTTGTTCAGCTTTGGCCATACATCTGCGTATGGTCACGTGGCCACAGAAGTTCCAGCCTCACCTGCCGAAAAAGTTTGACGGGACTGTCAATCCTACCGAATTTCTTCAGATCTACTCCACTGCAATCTTGGCAGCTGGAGGAAACAAGGCCGTGATGGCCAATTATTTTCCAGTGGCCTTAACGGGGACCGCTAGGTCCTGGTTTATGAGCCTTCCACCCAACTCTATCAATAGTTGGGAGGAGCTGTGCCGGCAGTTCACCGCCAACTTCGGGAGTTCATACACCCGACCAGGCACTGAACTGGACCTTTTTGCAGTCGTGCAAAAAGGGGGAGAATCCCTGCGATCATTCATCCAGAGGTTCTCTCAGGTACGAAACACTATCCCTTCTATCTCTAGCGCCTCTGTCATTGTGGCATTCAGACAGGGTGTACGGGACAAGAAGATGCTGGAGAAACTGGCGATCAAGGAGATCACCAGCGTCACGGAACTCTTCAGCTTGGCTGACAAATGTGCCAGAGCTGTGGAGGGCCGTGAGATGCACTCCAAACCAACCTCGGAGGGTCACAAGAAATCCTCCAAAGAAGAAGCCGCTACCTCCGGGAACGGCAAGAAGAAGAAAAAGACCAACGACAAGAAGAAGCCGTCGGCCGATGCATCCAATGTTGCAGCTGCTGCAGCTCCGGGTGGCCGGGGGCCACGCCCCGAAAAGTGACCTCGACCGTCTTCTGAAGATGGTAGCAAGCCCAAGGTGTGGTGCCCAATTCACAAAACGGGCAGCCACAGTTTGGAAGATTGTCGTGAGGTCTAAAACCTTGCCGAGCGCTACAACAAGCGCCCGGAAGAATCTCCTTTCCGACAGAGGGAAGGAAAGCAAAAAGTCGACGAAGCTCCGGCTGAAGAGGAGTTAGGATTTCAGGATCCCAAAAAGGTCCTGAAGGCCGTTTACACCTCCATCGACGATGATTTTGACGTCTATGACAACGAGCATCGGAAGACCATGAACACCATTTTTGGTGGATCATGGGACATCACCTCCCGCCGCGTCATCAAGACTATGCGTCGGGATATGGCTGTTGTAGCTCCTACAATCAGGCCGGAACCTCATCGGAAGTGGATGGACACAACCATCACTTTTGATGCTTCGGACTGCCCTCGGAGCATGGTTGGAGCAGGTCAGTTACCTTTGTTGGTATCTCCTACCATCAACAACATCCAGCTCCACCACGTCATGGTAGACGGAGGTTCGGGGCTTAACCTCATAAGCTTCGAAGCTTTTACTAAGCTTCAACTCCGACCTTCGGATCTCCACCCCTCTCGACCTTTCTCCAGAGTAGGTCCGGGGGCCATTACCCCACTCGGAACTATTACTCTCCCCGTTACCTTCGGGACACGGGAGAAGTACCGCACCGAGAAGTTGGTCTTCGACGTCGCTCAGATCAACTTACCCTTCAATGCCATCTTGGGTGGGCCTGCCCTGTACAAATTCATGGCAGCTACTCATTATGGTTATCTGGTGTTGAAGATGCCAACGCCAGTAGGCGTTCTCCGGATCCGCGGAGATCGTACTGCCGGAGTAACTGCTCTGGAAGAACTCCATGCACTCACCACGGCGCAAGAGGAGGACTCCAGGCAAGAGCAAGCTTCAAAACCCCCGAGCATTCGTCAACGAGGCTCGACTTCTGCACCTCGTGTGCAGCCAAGCGGCGACACCGACATTCCCGTCAAAGTCGTCCAAATTGGTTCCGATGCCGCTCAGACCACCCGTATATCGGGGGGATTGAACGACAAATAGGAACTCGCGCTCATCACTTTCCTCCAGGCTAACGTCGACGTGTTTGCCTGGCAACCGTCACAAATGTCTGGGATCCCCAGGGAAGTGATTGATCACAATCTGAAGATCTACCCCGACGCCCGGCCTGTGCATCAAAAGCCTCGGAAGTAATCCGTAGAGCGACAAAGCTTCATCCGACAAGAAGTGAAGAAGTTACTCGAAGCTGGATTCATCCGAGAAGTCTTCCATCCAAAATGGCTGGCAAACCCAGTCGTTGTGCCCAAGGCCGGCGGGAAGCTTCAGATGTGCATCGACTACACCACACTTAATAAGGCATGTCCAAAAGATCCATTCCCACTACCTAGAATAGATCAGATAGTGGATTCCACCTCCGGGTGTGAATTACTGTGTTTCCTAGATGCATATTCCGGGTATCATCAAATCAGGATGTCTAGGGAAGATTAAGAGCATACCTCATTCATCACAGTAGATGGATTGTACTGTTATACAGCCATGCCCTTTGGTCTCAAGAATGCAGCTTCAACTTTTGTACGAGCTATGTACAAAACTTTTGAAGAACTCATTAGAGACATAGTGGAAGTGTACGTCGATGACATCGTGGTCAAGGTCAGGGACAAGGAGTCACTCCTTGACACCTTGCATGCTGTCTTCGACAAGCTGCGGGCCACCCGCACAAAGCTAAACCCAGACAAGTGTGTCTTCGGGGTTAGCTCCGGAAAACTTTTCGGTTTCCTGGTAAGTCACCGGGGCATAGAAGCTAATCCGACGAAGATTAAGGCCATTGAAGACATGCAGCCACCAACCCGCATCAAATACGTCCAAAAGTTGACTGGATGTCTAGCAGCCCTCAACCGGTTCATTTCAAGACTGGCGGAACGGGCACTCTCCTTCTTCAAGTTATTGAGAAAGTCCGAACCATTCCAATGGTCCGAAGAAGCAGAGAAGGCATTCCAGGAGCTGAAACAGTTCCTCACCATCCTACCAATTCTAGTAGCTCCGAACCCTGGTGAGCCTTTGTTGCTTTACATTTCAGCAACTGATGAAGTCGTCAGTATGGTTCTGGTTGCGGAGAGACCAGAGCTACCTCATACTCAGGAATCCAGACCCCTTCAGGAGGGTCCGTAGGTACCTGAAAGCGAGTCTGGGTCCCAGCTCCCAAACTCGAATCCACAAGAAGTTACTTCAGGAGACCCAGACCCCTCTGGGAGGGTCCAGGTCGCTTCTGAAGAAGCCCCAGGTTCCTCCAGCCAGGACCCGGAAGTCCCCGAAGAAAATCAAGATTCCTCCGAGAGGATCCGGGTCAGTGAAGAGGAAGCTCCGAACCCCTTCGGGAGGGTCTGGACCATTCAGCGCCCGGTGTACTTCATTAGTGAAGTACTACATGATACCAATACTCGATACCTAGAGGTGCATAAGCTGCTCTATGCAGTTCTTATTGCCTCCAGGAAGCTTCGCCATTACTTCCAAGCTCACAAAGTCTCAGTGGTGACCTCTTAACCACTTCGAGCAATCTTGCATAATCCCAATTCAACTGGGAATATTGCAAAGTCGGCAGCGGAATTGGCTGAATTTGATCTTGAATTTATTTCAAGACAAGCAGTCAAGAGTCAAGCATTGACAGATTTTGTGGCAGAATGGACTCCCTCTCCATCAAACCCTGGGGGCCCCAGTGAGCAGAAGACGGAGCATCAAGCTCCAGCCTTCACCGAGCCTCACAGGACCCTCTACTTCGACGGCTCCATGCAGAAGCAGGGGGCCAGAGCTGGAATCCTTCTCCTTGCACCGACCGGGGAGAAGGTGAAATACATGGTACACCTTGACTTCAAGGTGACCAACAACATGGCAGAGTACGAAGCGCTCATCTACGGACTAAAGGTGGCACTGTCATATGGTGTCAAGCAACTGCTGGTCAAGGGAGATTCGCAGCTCATCATTAAGCATGTGAAGGGTGAATGTTCCTGCAATAATCTCCAGCTAGCTGCTTACCTCCTTGAAGTCCAGAGGCTTCAGAAGGACTTCGAAGTCCTAGATCTCCACCATGTTCAGCGTGCCCATAACGCTGAAGCTGACGAACTCTCGACGAAAGCGTCAACCGGGGCTCCGACTCCTGACAGAATTTTTGTCTGGAGGTTGTCAAAGCCAACAGCTCAGCCAGCCGAACTGAGCGAAGGGGGCGAGATCAGCATCTCGAAGCTGACGGTCCCGATGGCCCTGTTACCATGGCAGCCGTCAAGAGTCGTAGGTGCTGCCGGAAGCTCCGAGCAACCCAGCACGCAAGACTCAAATGCTCAAGTTAGTTCCGATGCATGGATCTCGGAGATCCGGAACTACTTAAAAGACAACATCCTTCCTGAAGATGATGTATCCGCTGACCGGGTAGTCAAATTGGCTAAAAGATACACGTTGGTAGAAGGGGATCTCTGCCGGCGCGCTGCCAACATCATCCTAATGTGGTGCATCACAAGGGAAGAAGATTGCGAGCTCCTCGCAGAAATCCATGGAGGCGAGTGTGGGAACCACGCGTCTTCCCGCACACTGGTTGGTAAAGCCTTTCGGCATGGCTTCTACTGGCCTACAGCACTCCAGGATGCAACTGAGCTGGTGAAGAAATGCGAAGCATGTCAATTTCATGCAAAGCAAATTCACACACCTGCTTAGCCCCTACAAATGATACCTCCTACATGGCCCTTCGCTTTGTGGGGGATGGACATCTTGGGACCTTTCCCAAGAGCTGTCGGAGGTTACAAGTTCCTGTACGTCGCCATTGATAAGTTCACCAAGTGGCCGGAAGCAACTCCAGTTGTGACAATCAACAAACAATCTGCTATCAACTTTTTGCAGTCCATTGTATGTAGATATGGAGTCCCAAACAAAATCATCACTGATAATGGGACCCAATTCACAAGATATCCATTCCAAGGATATTGCGAAGACCTCGGCATACAAGTTTGCTACGCCTCCGTAGCTCACCCAGCAAGCAATGGCCAAGCCGAGAGAGCAAATGTTGAAGTCCTTAAAGGACTCAAAACACACATCTATGAGCGCTTGAAAAAACAACTGGATCGAAGAGCTTCCGCCCACCTTATGGGCCAACAGGACATCTCAAAACCGGTCAACTGGAGAGACACCCTTCTTTCTGGTGTACGGAGTTGAAGCAATCCTTCCTCTGGAAATCACCTTGGGTTCACTCCGGGTCCGGACCTTCGACGAAACCGCGCAGGACCAGCTCCGGCGTGAAGACCTAGACCTCCTTGAGGAGGGAAGGTGCCAAGCAGCTGTTCGGAATGCCCGATATCGCCAAGCCCTACGGTGTTATCATCAGCGGCATGTACACAACCGACAGCTCGAGGAAGGCGATCTGGTGCTACGGAGAATACAATCCAGAGAAGGGTTAAACAAACTTTCCCTCGGCTGGGAGGGACCCTTCCGAGCGATTAAAGTATCCCGTCCCGGAAGCGTTCGCTTGGCTACCGAGGATGGGACACCTCTCCCAAATCCTTGGAACATCGAGCACCTCTGTAAGTTCTACACTTAATACGGCGGAGGTGAGTCTTGAGTAACTTGAGGTGTATGTTATAGAGTCATTGTACAAAGTCGGGTAGTTCCTCCGGGAGAGCAGCGACACTTGTAACAGTCTCAGGACTAAAAGTGTGGCTAACTACCCTGGGTCAAACGAGAAATGAAACACGCTTAGCCTGGTTCCGTACCCTAAGAGTGTACTTGTTTCCCCTGTACTCCAGACCTATAATGAAAGACATCTTCATGTGAAACAGACTCCACGTGCATTTATTTTGTACAGGCTCAACATTTTTATTTTTCTCTTTCTTATCTATAAAAAAGACGTGCAATTCTTAAGAAATTTTAGTTCGACCGGTTTATATACGATACGAGTTGTATTGTCAATTCTTTTGGATTCAAATATTGTTCATGGCCAACTCGCCAGAAAGCCGCCAAGCCAACCTAGGGCTGGAGTGTGCTATCGACTTATCCTGGTCAAGCACCCTAAGTACGCCACTCTACCTACACCCCGGCAGGCCGAAGTAAGGCGGGTCCATGTACAGTTGGATCTGGAAGAAAAGACAACGCATTCGGTTGTATTTAGAATCGTGTTTGACTTAAAATCTTCTTGAGAATCGTAAGCCGCGACGAAGTTATAGACAAGAAACAAATTTTATTATTTTTCTTGGCATAAGTGTGCAGGAAAAATAAAATCTACGTTGATGTAGAAAAGCCGGAGCTAACAAAGCTCTGACTCCCCTAGGTGGCTTGTAATCGATGTTACGCATCACTGGAGTAATCAAGCTCCGGTAAAGCTAGGGGGGCCAGCCGTCGATGCTGAATAAAAGATAGTGAGAAGACCCCGCAAACGGAGTCTGCTGTCAACAAACTAAGTGTTGGCAAAGGTCACTGCCGGAGCTACTAAGCTCCGACACCCCGGAGGACTAACCGTCGATGCTCTACGCGTTGATAGGGATTATTACCGGAGCTACTAAGCTTCGACGATAGTCAGTTTGACCTCAGGGGGCCTTCACCATCAAAGACTTCAGACCTACGCTCTACAAGTTCGAAGAAAATGAGTCTTCAACAAAACATAATATCCTCTTGGTACATGTTCACAATCAAATTGTGTACATCTACCAGGGGGCCAAGTGAAGACGAAAGTGTTGAAGACAAAAAGTGAAATTTACAAAAATTTGGGGATTTCATTTATCTGGAGACAAGGGATTACATCTGGAGACAAGGGATTACAAAATTGAGGAAGAAGAAGAGAAAGTACAAGTGAGAACTACAGAGATGATCCTAGACCCTATGGAAGAATTCGGCGACCTTCTGGGCAACCTCCGATACGTTGGCTCGGGTAGCTTCACCTTCTCCTTCAACCGGACCTTCAAGCACTGGGTCCAGAGGAAATTGGGAGTTCCGGCTGGTGTAGCACGTCAGCACATATTCTGCGACGTTCTTCGCCAGGGATTGCCCCTCAACTTCCAATTGGTCCGCGATGACATCGCCCACCTTGGAGAGTTTGCTGCCTGCCGAGCTCAACGCCTGCAACGCTAGGTCCGGCTCCGGCTCCGGATCATCCGGCCGCACAGGGATGAAGCCCATCGGTGTCAGCGCGTCGTTGGCCTTGCCCAGGAACTCTCAAATCTGTAGGGAGTCCGCAGTCCTGAAGCCCTTTATTTCTTCCAGGGATCTTCTGGCCGCCACCAATTCAGAATTCTTGTGGGCGAGGCGCTCAACTTCTTAGGCGTTTTGCTGAATCTTCTCAGCAACCCGCTTTTCGAGTTTTCCGAGCTCCTCCTCCCGGAGGTGGATCTTGTTCCGGCGATCGACCAGGTCCTTATCTCTGCCCCTCACTTTCTTCTCCCAGGCAGTAAGGGCACACTCTTGTTCGTAGAGTTCCTGCCCTCGCACCCAGGCCTTCTCCTCTTCCTCATGGCAACGCTCTTCCAATTTCTTGGCACACTCCTCGAGGCCCTTGTCAGCTAGAGCCACCTTCTCGGCGAGCTCCTCCTCCCTCCTCAAGACGTCATCCCGCAGCTCTAGGAGTTTCTGCTCTTCATCTTCGAGCCGTTTCTCCCTCTCTTCAAGTGCCTCACGGCGGCTTGATGAGTGTAGTGTTAATGGCCTCAAGCCTTTTGTGGCGTTCATCGGCCGCAATATTGGCTGCTTTGGCCTGATCGTAGATCTCCCGGGATTGAGCGTCGAGGGCGCGAGTCAAACTCTCCCTGTCATCCAATAATTTACCCCAATACTCCAGGCGGACTTTCTCCCGTTTGATCCACTCTTTGTCATCCGCTAGCATTGACTGCGACAGCTTGGTATCAAAGTAGAGCCGGTTACTCCACCTCCTAAAGGTTTGGCGCTCCTCTTCAAGAGCCTTGCTGTCGTGGAAGAAGGCCAGTTGAACTTGACGCAGACTGGAACATGCGTTGTCAATGGACAGTGACAACGGGATAGGTTCCGGACCTGCTGGGGTCTCCTCCGCTGGTTCCAGCGGGTTTTCAGCTATAAAAATTGGGTCCCACTCCACAAGAGTGGTCCCCTGTGTCTCCATGGCACTAGGGCCGTCCTCCGGGATGGCCTCAGTCGCCATCAAGGAAGGCCCCGCCGCCAGGTCTTCGTTCACCCCCTCAGGCAGGGGGCCAGCGACTTCGCTTGGGCACTCTGGATCAGCCGCAAGTACCTCCGACGTCGTCACCTCCGGAGCAGGAGCCGCTGCTGGCTCCGGTCTGGGCACCTCCTCCAATGGGAGATCGGGCTCCGATACCTCTCCAACAACCGGCTCGGGAGCCGGAAGATCTTCAACATCGACCGGCTTAGCGGCCGGTGCTTCGGAGGTAGCCGGCCCAACTGCCGGAACTTCCTCAGCTTCCGGTGCACACGCCGGGACTTCAATCACCTCCGGCTCGACCGCCGGAGCTTCAACACTTTCTGGCTCCAGGGCCAGAATCACAGCTTCTTCCGGCTCAACGGCCGGAGCTTCCATCATCTCAGCACCAGGACCTGGAGCTTCAACCTCCGGGAGAGGTGCCGCTGGCGCATCTTCACTCCCGTGGTCCGGCGCTACCACGGGAGCCTCTGGGGATGAGTCGAGGTCCATGACCACGACAGCCGGCGCCGGAGCTGTCGCAGCTTCAGCCACCACTTGGGGTGGCACCGGGACAGGAGCAGAAGCTTCCACCCTCACGGCTTCAGCCGCTGTGGCTGAGGGTGGAGCCTCACTCCCCTTCTTGGGGACGCTGCAGATGATGAACGAAGAAACTTAAAAAATAGTTACTACAATTAAAACTACTATCCAAGGTAAAGATTAAAAATTACCTTGGGAGACTTCCGCACCAGCTTGCGCGGAACCTTTTTCCCAGGCGTTCTGGACTGGTCATAGCCGGCGTGGAAGCTCCGGAAGGCCCCCCGGAACTCTTCGCGGCCACGGGTGTTTCCCGAGTCGAGGCCCCCCTCGATCGGGAAGAACCCCCGGACCTGGAGGCCTCCACCGGCCCAGGTGCTGGAGTCGCATGCCCGGAGCTAACACCCCGGGAGGACCCCACTGCGGGAACAGTTGCGCCCCGGGAGGACCCCACTGCGGGAACAGTCGCGCCCCGGGAGGACCCCACTACGGGAACAGTCACCGCAGTTGTAGAAGACCTTCCCCTCCGGGGAGAAAAGCATCAAGAAAAAGGAAGAAAAAGGTGGGATCAACCCCACCATGGCGTACAAGGAGAAGTACACCATTTCGCCGGCGTGCTCCTTCTCAAACGGGAGCTCCCTGCTGGCGCGGACCGAGCGGTTGAAGAAGTCCGAGGACCATCCCATGAGGGCCCGAACCTTCTTCAGGTCACCGTCGGTCTTCAAGCGACTCTCGCGGAGACCCAACTCCATCGCGGCACGGCTAGGCAAGAGAAGAAAAGCGAAGCACAAGTTGGGAGTTTGAGCGCAAGAACAGATGAGAGGCGTAAAGAACTCCCGACGGTGCGCGCTTTCCTTCTTAAGTAAGCCCTTGCAACACTTGGATGGAAACCGCGCGGAAGTCGAAGATACCATCCGAAAATTCCACCCAATCGATGACAAGGGGGCCCGGGACCACCCCGACCCACCCCGACGATCAAGTCGAAGTTCTTACCCAGGCGAACGGTTGTCATCATGAGGCGGGAAACCCGAAGGCGGCGGCCTGACAAGGCGCGCGGAACCGATACAGTTTTCGTATCGGGAACCGACGACCTTCAATTGCACGAGATCCGCACGCCAAAGATCTCATCTGCCGCACGCGGGATACGCCGCGCGACGAGGATTTAACTCCAAATCCTCGCCAACGGTACCTCCGAAGACCTTTGAAGACTCAGTTCAAAAGTCACGAGGATGGACCCACCTCCGGCGGAATGACTTCACCCTAGTGGTCTTCCCCGGAGGTATGTCCAGGGGGCCACTGTCGGTACCCTGGAAACCGTACACCCCTTGAGGTTATAAAGATATCAAAGGAAAGTCATCTACTTGATTTGAAGACCTTCGGAGGCCCACATGTCAGATATAACCGAACCCGCTTCTCCAGCATGGTTAATCCGAGGGTCGCCACGTGTACTATAAAACCGGAGCTACCGCCCACAAGGGGGAAGCTCCGGGCCATGCACCAAAATGGCACCTCCGGACTTAACCCCAGACCGAGAGAAGCTCCGGACCTTACACGTGTCAGGTAACTCCGGAGCTGCCTGTTTCCCACAGTATGCTCCGGAGCTGCCACGTGTCCAACCGTCGAGCTTCAGCCTCTGATCTCCGGAAGACTCCATAACGGCTCCGGATCTTCACAGGGGAATCAAGGACTTCAAGACACGATTAAGTGTCATTAATACCATATTAATGACACACGATCAGATGACCTTAATTACCAGTAACGGTGCTGTCAAAGCCCTTACCCGATCGTTAAGGACAATTAAATGTGTTGAATAAGTGTCAATACTAGTAATCGCCGGGGCCACATGTTGGGCCAGACTAACTTGTAACGGCCTCCCCTTGTACTATAAAAGGACAGGCCGACGACACGTTGAGTGGCGCTAGACACACGCGCCATAGATGCTCAACACAAGCTCATACAGCTAATACAACACCAACACACCCATGGAGTAGGGTATTACGCTCAGGCGGCCCGAACCACGTAAACCCCTGTGTCTCCTGTGCTATTCATAATTCACCTTCTTGAATCTCCGCGCGCCCACACCGATCCACAAACTCCTCTAACACTTTAGTAGTGTCGGGAGATCTGCCGGTTCCAAAACCGCCGACAATATGCATTATAAATAATATGACATAGGTGTTGGGAAATTGGCGATACGCTACTCTATCAATTCTGCCGCATCACCCAGGAAACATGTAAGTACAGATGTCATAGATTGTTATCACTAGACGTGCAGCGCAACAAATGATCTAGTCGTAGATGCGCGTCAGTGTAGGGGAAGTAGACGATCACGTTGGTGTCTTCCTCCGCCTCGTCACAACAGCAGGTAGATGATCATGTTCGCCTCCTCCTCGGCCTCGACACATCAGCGAGTCAACGATGGTGTTGCCGTAGCTGATCAACGCAGTAGTAGCAGTAGCGCCTCCACAGAATCCACACATACGGGGAGGAACATCGTGCGCCAGTGTGCTAGATCCGTGTGTGCGGCAAGGGTTTCGACATGAGGCCTGCAAGGGGTGATGGCTAGGACTGTCACGTAGTGGAGTAATCTGCCCCTAACCCTACCTCTCATATTTATAAGCGTACTAATAAGTTTTTAGCCTCTTGGGCATATCAGCAACAATCTCCCATTTGCACTAGAGACAATCATATAGGCAATATTTTTAATATTCCAACCCCTTATGCATTCGATTGTGAATGGAAACCGTTTCTAAACACAAGCCAGTAGAGGTATCTAGCAGTACATACTAACTACCAAATGTATATAAAGATCATATCAGCTGAATCTAGATACATTCACATGATAATCCCTTTACCACACGATACCAGTCAAGCTCAAGGCGAGATAAGTGACATCCGTACGATAGCTTGATCATTCACTCGATCAAATAGTGGATTTATTCCATGACTAACTTTAAGTCATTGTGATTAACCTTTAATCACCTTGGCATGGCCATGCACTTTCCAATCCACTTATCTCGAGGAGCTCAGAGATATCTCTCCTGTTATTTAAGAGGGGCAAATCCCATCTTGATCCGCACACATCACATTTCATATTTTATTATGTACCCGAAGACTACTTTTATGACTATCTAGTTACGGAGTAGCGTTTGATAGTCTCAAAGTACACAACTACACACAGTGATAAACAATAGCAATCTCAGGTCTAAGGATCCAACATGTGTATCACTCAAAGCCAACTAATGGCACATACGAAAATAACAAATCCAACAGTGTCTCAGAGCGGGTCAATCCAACACTATGTTCAGTAACATATGTTCACATTATTAATTTGATATCTCTCTACCTATGATCCGTGAAATGTGATCATTAATCAATATATGTGCTAGTCGGTAAGTCATCATTATCTCATATAATGATATAGACTAGAGATCATTTAGAGTAACATTACTATTAACAAAGAGTTTCACGAACAAGTCACATACTTTATGATCAAAGTAAATAATGATTACTCATATAATATTTATTTAATAGTACATAAACATAGTTATAACACAAGTCAACCACTACACATTATGATCACTGATGTAAGTATCTAATACCTATAGATCTCAAGTGCCTCATGCTTTGATTGTGGAAGAGGCTTTATAGATGGATCTGCGACATTCAAATTCGTGTGCACACTGCATATCTTCACATCACCTCGGTCGACTATCTCTCGAATGAGTTGATGGTGTCGTAGTGTATGTTTGGATCTTCTATGTGATCTAGGCTTCTTTGCCTGTGCGATGACTCCAGCATTGTCACAATAGAGATTCACAAGACTGGATGCACTAGGAACAACACCCAACTTAGAAACAAATTTCCTGATCCAAACAGCTTCCTTTGCAGCTTCAGAAGCTGCAACACTAGAGTCTTGTCAAAAGAATTCTAGGATACATCAAGGGGGCAGTCAAACACGGGCTTTGGATCCACTCCACGCCAAGTCTCGCCATCACCCTCCTACTCCGACGCCGACTGGGCCGGCTGCCCCGACACGCGCCGATCGACGTCCGGCTACTGCGTCTTCCTCGGAGACTCCCTCTCCTCGTGGTCTTCCAAACAACAAACCATGGTCTCGTGCTCGAGCGCGGAGGCTGAATATCGTGCGGTTGCCAACGCGACCGTCGAGTGTTGCTTGCTGCGCCAACTACTCCAGGAGCTTCGTGTCGACGTGAACAAGGCAACCGTGATGTACTACGACAACGTCTCTGCAGTGTATCTGACACAAAACGCAGTGCATCACCGGCGCACAAAACACATCGAGCTGGACATTCACTTCGTTCGCGAAAAGGTCTCGCTTGGTGAGCTACCAGTTCTGCATGTTCCGATGCACATGCAGTTTGCGGATATCATGACGAAGGGCCTGCCTACAACAGTGTTTCAAGACTTCCGGAACAGCATGTGCATCATTGGCAACGACGTACAGGCTGAGGGGTGTAGAAATATGTAACCGTGCTGGTCTTAGTTTTCGATTCGCGTGTGTACGTCTCGGTGACTCGGTCGTCTGTTACGCGTGCATGGCGATGATCAGCGCGTCGTCCGCGCACACCCGTCCTCTTTGGATCGGGCGTTGCTGCCTACGGCCGCTCACCGAGTATATGTACAACGTGTTCATTCAGTGAAAGAGTGGGCTATTTTCTCTATAGACATAAATAAATACTCTTTCTATTTTTAAATTATTGCCATTAGAATATTTTTCTAATTTAGTCTTAAACTAAAATTAGTCGTCTTAACCATTATAATTTTCCTAACCATAATAATTTAAAAAGGGAGAGAGCAACCGTGCAGGCATAAAGCAACCGTGCACGCATAAAGCAACCGGTGAAATAACTTCGGAGCACGAGCATCCTCATGTACACAGCCTAGCACGCGCCTTCCCTGTCTCTGCCTTTGTTGCTTCTTCCTACTCTTTTCTTCTCTTCCTGCCTTATTAGCAGCACGTACGCACGCGTCGTCCAGCTCTGCCTCCATATATAATACCCTCGCATGCCCTGAGTTTTTTCACCACGTAACGTAAGCGATAAGCATCATACCTCACGTGGCCATGCATCTCCTTCAGACCGCCATGGCCACGCTCGCGGCGGCCATGACCATGCTCCTGCTGCTGGTTTCCGTGGCTCCAACGCCGGCGTCACCGTCCGCGACCGCGGTCGTCGCCGAAGAACTGACGACGGGGAGGCCGTCGTCGTCTTCACTCGTGCCGTTCAAGCCTGCGCGGCCGCACCATGGCGTCCGGCAGCCAGTCTTCGACGGCCGCCGGGAGGTCGGCGGGTGCATGCCGAGGGGGTTCCGCCGCGTGCCGCCGTCCGCGCCGAGCCGGTACGTCAACTACCACACTCTCGACGCTGGCGTGTGCGACCAGCTGGGTCGTGGTAAGAAGCCACGAGGCGTGTGAGTTTTTGGAGGTTCGTTTTCAACTACTCCTTCTGTCTCCAAAAATTTATTGTTTTGTAATTCAAAAATTCAATACAAAGCGACAATTTTTTGAAGATGGAGGGAGTACGTGTCGAGGTGTGTATAAGTCGGCGAGGGATCTGACAGTATGCATAGACAAGTCAAGCACTCGTTCATATGGACTCTTTTTTCCCTTCTTCCAAAGAAGGAAGGGTACAATCGACTCATCATTAGCTTTTACGAGAATGTCTACATGACTCAACCCACAGGTTTTGTCATATAAAAGGAAATATGATACACCGACGAAGAAAATCTATTTAGTTGAAGTATCAATGTAATAATATCTCATATTTCAACAAAGTTTAAGAACATTTTGGATTTTCTAAGATAATAAAGAGGACAATTGCATTTATAATAAGTTTAAGAGAGGAAATATTATTTTCTTGTTTCATATGTGGATGACATACTATCGGTAAACAGTGATATTGATCTAGTAGTAAGAGTAAGAATTTTGTCCCCACCTTAGAAACAAGTATCTTGATGATGTTTCCTATGTGTAAGAAACTTATATTCATCAAGGTATAATAAGGGGTATTGAGACTACCGAATATTGCATATCTACAAAGTTGTAAGGAAGTGTAGTATGCATGTGTGTAAGTTATCGTCTGCTCTAAGAGTCAAAGTGATAAGTTTGAGAATCAATAAGAGATTAATCAAATAAAATTTGGTTTCATATGCTTCAAGTGTCGAAATTTTTAAGTTTGCTCGTGTAATAACACATATTGATGTTTGTTTAAATAACTAAGATATTTTGGCATAAGTAAGTCCAATTCATATATAGATCATTAGAATGAAGGTAATAATGTTTTGCAGTTTTGCAAGTAACTAAGGACTAATGATAAGTTGAGTAAGAATATATATCCTTGAGATAAAGGGCCACTAAGACTCAGTTTCTACGAGATGTGTAGTAAAATCTACATCAGTTGTTAACACTTGCAGATGGGGTTTTATTGTAAAAAAACTCAAAACAATTAGTTGTTGCATCATGAGTGATGCATAACGAGTTTTCATTATGTATGAGGTCTTTGAGAAGGCACAAAAATTATTGTATTCGGTTTAAGAGTGATCAACAACATTAGACCACTTAAATTGTTATACTCAAGTCAAGTGCGCTACCAAATATATTGATATTAGATTGTGTGAAAGATAAAGTTCAGGATCATACCATATGTTTTGAGCATATTTGTACCAAATCATTACTTATGAATTCGCGTATGAAAGATTTTCTATGCAATGTGTTCAGTGAACACATAGCCGATATGAATTTAAGGAGGAGCCTATGATATCCTAGATACTTAGAGTTCAATTTCTAAGTGTAAGATGTAATATGGTCATCGAGTCAATCCGTATGTAAATGATTATTTTGAGGCGTCATTGCCTTCCATGTCAAGCATGAGGAAATATAGACTAAGTTTAGTATTATATAAGTTGGTAAGTTTTTAGTTCTGTGATCAAAGGGAGAATGTTAAGTTAATGATGTGTTTTTTTGAAAGGAAGACAGTAAGGGAAGCCCCAAGTGTGTTATGTATTTAATATGACATGATAGTATAACTGTGATGGGTTACATACACAATATTTTACAAGTAGCTACATGTTACACACTTTGATGACCAGGGCCGGAGAAACCTGACACTCTTGAGAGTTAAGGGTGATGAAGTTTAGTCCGGAGACCAGAACCATCATTCTATCCTTAAGTTTAGTGGGGAATCTTCTACTCCGTTGTACAAGGGAGAGCACAAGATTGGTTTTCCAGCTATTAGGTAGTGTTGTGTCCATCTAAAAATCAATTCATTGTGTTGCTTTGTGATTTTTCAGGCCGCTGTTATGAATACTTCCATGAAGGGTGCCTGAAATTTGCCTAGAGATGGGGTGAATAGGCAGATAACCTGAAATTTAACTCAATAAAAGCTAATTAATAGACAGAGTCCGGTCAGGAGGTTGAACTTGACAAAAATGTGAGATTTTTATGCGATGCTGTGAAGTCTACTTGATGAAAAGTGAATAATACAAACCTAACAATCTAATAATAGAGATGCACGAAGGTAAAACGACTAGATCGAGATGAATCACAAGATTAAGATGAAGAATGGTAAATTAAGGGCGCAAGACACAAGATTTATCCCGTGGTTAAGCTTCACAAAGAAGCCTACATACACGTTGAGGAGCCCATAGAAGGTCGGGTTTTCAGCTCGGACAAGTCCGGCCATATCCTTAGAGCTACTTCAACTCATCTCTCAATATAATCTAACTTGGACTATGAGCTCTTAGAAGATTCTTAACACTTTGATATATTGAACACACTCAATCTATGTGGTTGAACTAGACACAAAGAATTTAAAAACCTAAATTCTACTCTTCGAGTTTTTCATATTTTCTCCTCTTTTTCCTTTTTGAGTGTATCCAACGTCGTCCATCTTTCAATCACCTGTACTTACACTTGTAATGCTCATTAGTCCCTTAAGTATTGTCATTAATCATCAAAACACACAGAGATTAGCCTAGATGCACTTTCAGTGCCCTGTTCCAACTCGCTTTGGCTGCTCTGATTATCTCGAAGAACCCAAGTGATGCCCAACATGTGCTGGATGGAGAAGGAGCATAGGAAAAATAGGTGGTACGTGAGCTCTTCCGTGTCGGGTTGGAAGAGGACACAAGAGTAATCATCATCTTGTACCTTGTAATGTTTTCTCTTTAGAAGGTTCCTAGATTTGAATCTGTCTAGAAACATCAGCCAACAAAATATCTTTAGTTTCTTTGATAGCTTTGATTACCAAATCCAACCGATGGGGCTTGGTGGGGTGATGTGAATGTAGTTGAGATTGTATACCAATTTTGAAGCATAACCCTTTGCGGAGTATTTGTAGGTCCAAACATCATGTTGTCCCTGTCTTGTATCCACCTGTTGTATAAGTGTTTGGAGGGTTGCATATTCTGTCATGGCCTGGGCTGATATAGGCATGTGGAACACACTGTAAGGATATTCTCTGTATTGGGCTATGGATACGTCTGTGTTTAGTGCAAAGCTGTATAACTTTGGGAGGTGTTTCTCAAGTAGGTTGGTGGTCCATCTATCTTTCCAAAGCAGTACCGTTTTCCCCTGTATGGAACCACCTTTGCTTGTGTGTTGTACTGGTCCCAGTAACTGAGGACGTCCCTAAACCAGAAGGAGCCTTTGTTCGTGAGCCTGTGTGGAGGTATTCCATTTGTGCGGTAGGATATGAGGATTAGGTGTATCCATGAGATGTCATGTTTGTTATACACCTTGTCTAGGAACTTCTGCAACAGAGCGATGTTCATGTTCTGCAGATCTTTTAGGCCAAGATCCCTGTTGTGTTTCGGCGAAGTGACCCTCTCCCATTTAACAAGTGATTTTCTTTTTTCCGCAATATCTGAACCTCTCCAAAAGCAAGCTTTTCTCGTCTTATCAATGACCTGAAGAACTGTCCCTTTTTAGTTTTAGGGTGCACATGTTGTATATGAGGATGGATGATATGAGGCAGTCCACCAGTGTGCACCGTACAGCCATTGAGAGGAATGTGGACGTTGCATTGAACTGTCTATCAATTCTTGAGATCAGCTGTTAGAAGTCAGACACTTTGGGTTTTCGAAAACCTAGCGGTAGTCCCAGATATGTCAGCGGGATGTTCCTAGTACAAATTTTTTGACATAACCCTTCTCATAAGCTTGAAACAAAATATACATGAGCCGTGCACAAGTATTAGCACCTGGACATGTCCCACTAGCACTAGTTGTAGCTGCAAGTAGGGGCCTGACTTTGTTGGGGGCACACACGCTCCCAACCGGAATTTCACTTGGATTCTTCTATGGATTTTTTATTTTATAAACATGATCAATGCACTGCAGAACGCAGGTTGCCTGGAGATCATGTTGCATCGAAGGTATGCAGGGATAGTTCGTACTGTATCAGCTAAGGTTCATGAACATGAGACTCATTTCCAGCAAAGAAAAGATACCTCTCGTGCCATGTGAATTCCAAGATAAATCTTGCTCTACTCAAAAGTGATACAATCTCATGTAAACAAGGTGAGATCCATATAGACTTGGGAAAGCAAACTTTCGACTTATTTATGCCTCTCTTGCAAGCCTCTAAACCACAAAGCCACACAGCTACAGGAAAAACTTGAGTTCACATTGGCATACTCCTAACATTTTCGAACTTCTAGAATTATATTAACCACGCGTTCCTACACTCAAGAAAAACTATTAAAATTAGTCGTACGGAGCGTCATAGGCAGAGTTACAGGTTCATTGAGCGATCAGCGTAGTCCTGAACCATTGAACCAAATAGGGAAGGTTGTTCGATTAACCTTGATGGCGTGTCAAATTCTTTTATCAGACCTGAAAGGTAAAATGATATTTTAGAATAGATTGAGGAGCCTTAAATACTCACGTTATTCAAATTACCAATTATCAGAATTATATGAAACAAATAGCTCTTAAGAAGAATAGATGTTACCTGCATCAATCACCAAAACTCTATCACAGTCCATGACTGTTGGTATTCTGTGCGCAATACTAATTATTGTACACGATGAAAACTCTTGACGTGTGATCTTCTGGATGGCTGCATCAGTTTGAGAATCAACTGAAGCAGTTGCCTCATCCATAAATAAGATCCGGGTCCGCTTCAAAATGACACGGCCAAGACAGAGAAGCTGCCTTTGGCCAACGCTCCAGTTCTCTCCGCTGTCAGCCACTATGAAGAACAAAATCAAAAGAAGTGAGTGGATTATGCCACTTGCCACTTAAGCCAACAAAAATACAAAGATGCATAAAAGCAGCATACCTGGAGCATCAAGTTTTTTAGGTTTTGAAGCTACAACATCTTTCAGCTGGCAGCGTTCCAGAGCCTGAAATGATGTAAATTAATTGCCCATGGCCGACATAAAGCATCCTTGATGAAAGAGGTTAAAAGATACTGTATGTTAGTGGCCATTATACCTGCCATATTTCAGCATCTGAATACTCCCCAATTGGATCAATGTTGATTCGAATAGTTCCTTCAAAAAGGACTGGTTCCTGAGGAATTATACCAAAACGAGATCTCATATCATGCAGGCCCAGTGTGCATATGTCTATTCCATCAATGATCATTTTCCCCTCTGCGGGCTCAACGAGCCTGAACAATGCTTGGATCAAAGTTGACTTGCCACTGCCTGTCCTTCCTACAATTCCTATCTTTTCTCCACCACTGATGCTTACATTAATGCCTTTGAGAATCAGAGGAGTATTTGGTCGGTACCTAACCTGAAATGTTAAGGTCGATGTATTCAGTTACTCTTAATAAATACCTAATAACAAAAAAGAATGTTTCAATGCATTATCCAGTTTATTGAGTAAAACATAGACCAGCAGCTGACTCAATTTTATGTTGAAATGTAAGTTCTTGCAACATATGGAAAAATAACTACAAGATTATCTAATTGAGTACTTTGAAATATAAAAGGGGACATATCTAGTGTAAAAGGAGTTTTTGGTATTAACATGCTAATACACATTTGTGATCATCCGATCTATAACCAGCGGCTTGCTGGCCCAGAATACCTCAAAACATCCTATCTATAACCAGCCGCCCGAATCCTCTGCCCCGAGCCACTCGATTGGGTCTGCCGCTCGTCGATCTGCAACAGAGAGGGCTACTGCGATTGATATCCGGGTCGCCTCCGCGCGGATCTGTGTCGATCCGTCGTGCTCACGTCGATTCGTCCTCGATTCCCAGTGCTGCCTCCCTGGTTTGCCTCGGAATCGTGTCGCTTCGGTTTCCAACAACAGCACACGAGGTCGCATGCTCGATTCTCACACGGTGTTGCATGATCCCACCATGATCTGCTCGATTCGCCTCGGATTGCGCGTGAGTAGTTGCCCCACCGACGGGATCCACTATCGAGCCACACCGGACCGGCCTCCTCCGACGAGTGATCCGGCTCTGATACCAGTTGTTGATACCAATTGTTGGCCCAGAACACTTCAAAACAGGTGTATGAGTGAGGTTTATGTCTCACTAATTTTTCTCTCTTGCGCACTAGGAGTTTCCTCTCCCTCCACCTCTCTATTTCTCTCTTTTCTTCTCTAATAAGGGCTGAAACAGTGGCTGTAAGAAAATGCAGCAAAGCTGCCAACTTCTCTTATCTAAACGGGACTGAATACAGTGGGTATGTGAATGCAGCTGAGCTGCTTTGGGGAGGAGAATGCTCCCCTCCTTTTATAGGCAGCAGACGCTACACTAAAATGGTTCTACAGTAGGGCAGTGCTACAGTGCGCTCCTACAGTAAGACGGTGCTACAGTATTACTACTACAGTCAGTTGCTACAGCGAATGTAGAACGCATTTGACTCACACGGCTAAAATTAGAAGAGGTAGAGGTGAAAGAAAGACATAAATGCAGGGGTTCTTTTTTAAAAACATTTATTATGTCTAGATTGCATCTCCACCCCGTAAACTTAGCCACTAGTGATAGATCAGATGATCACAAATGTGTATTAGCATGTTAGCACCGTAAGTTTCTTTTACACTAGATAAGTCTCTTAAAAGGAACACAAGAAAAAAATAGTAAAACAAAAGTAAACAAGTAACCTTTAGATCCTTAATATCTATATCTCCACGTGTTGGCCAATTTGGAGGAGGAAGACGGTTTTCTATTTTCCATGCCGCCTCAGAAGGTAGAGTACTGAACTGATTTACCCTCTCCACAGCAACCATATCATTTTCTAACATACAGCTAATGGATATTGCAAAGTACACCAGAGAATTGAGGGACAGGCCATATGAAAGAGACATACCAACAAATTCTGCAACAACATATCAATCATCAGTTTCTCAGGCCTATGAAAAGCTCATGATCATAGGAGACTAATTATCACCTATAGTAATTAACATTATCACCAGTCGATCAATCAAACAAAACATAACAGATTAGATAAACTCTCATGTGTCTGTCTTCAAACGTTTAATAGTGTTGGACTGTTTTGAGTTATGTGTTTGGGTATGACCTGTGTACCGGCCCATCTATGTATCTATAAATATGTACCCTGTCCCTTGGTTAATTAATCAATCATTCTAGCCCTCTAATATGGTATCATTAGCCAAACCCTAACCCTAATCCCCACCACCCTAGCCGCCGACCTCCCCCCCCCATGGCCGGCACCTCTGATCCCCTGGCAGCCGCCGACGCCACCTCCCTGGCCGCCGCCGGCGCCCCCTCTCTGGTCGCCGCCGCCGCCCCCTCCCTGGCCAGCGGCCCCCTGGCCGGCGCCGCCCCCCTGACCGGAGGCCGGGCCGGTACCCCTCTGCCCGGCGCCCCCCTGGCCGGCGCCCCCTGGCCGGCGCCCCCCTGGCCGGCGCCCCCCTGGCCGGCGCCCCCCTGGCCGGCACCCCCTTGGTCGGCGCTCCCCTGGTCGGCGCCCCCCTGGCCGGTGCGCCCCATCCCGCTGGTGTACCTGCTACTGGTCTGGCAGCCGGCGCACCACTCGTCTCTATGGCTCGGCACGCGCCCAGCGCGGCGACTAATCCGACAGTTGACGGATCACTTGGCGGCCCTACTGCCGTCGCCTTCATGACGGGCTCCAGATCTGCTGTTGGCACTGCTACTGCTCCTCGTGTGGCCACTGATCCTCTCTACGGCGTCGCCAGCACCACCACGACGGCCACGAACACCTCTGGTGTCTTCGCGGCTTTGGCTGCCTCTCGCGAGCGCGAGCGGGTACTCGCTCTTGCCTTGGAGCAGGAGCGCGCTTCAGCGGCTGCTCTCTCGCACCACATCCAGGAGAGCGCTCACCGACCGCTAAGCGCGACGTACGAGCCCACCTCGGACACCAGTGTGCACTCCGCATACTCGGCGTCTCTCGTCGCCGCTCTACACGCCTAGGCGGCTGAGTTCAGAACATTCGGACACTAGTGCCGACTGTCTTGAGCTGTAACTCCACCACCTACGCCCGCTGGCGTACCGAGTTCCTCCTCACGTTGAGGCGGTACCAGTTTGAGGACCACGTCCAGCGGGATGACGCCCCGTGGGATGACTCTTGGATCAGCATGGACAGTCTGGTCCTTGCCTGGATCCTTGGCACTCTCGCTGACGATCTGCACAAGCTGGTCGGACAGCGCGGCGGGGGCACCGCGCGCCGGGCCTGGCAGATACTGGAGCACCACTTCTTGAGGAACCGTGCGACTCGGGCTCTTCACATTAACGCACGGTTCCAGACTACAGTGCAGGGTGACCGCTCCATCTCTGCCTACTGTGGAGAGATGAAGGGCATGGCTGACTCCTTGCGCGACCTTGGCGAGCCGGTTGCCGACAGCACACTAGTACTTCGGGTCCTTCACGGCCTGAACGAGCGCTTCAGCCATCTTCGCTTCTGGCTTCTTCGTATGGAGCCGCCACCGACCTTCGAGAAGGTCTGGTCCGATCTCGAGCTTGAGGAGATCACGACTGGTGGATCTGCTACCTCTGGGCCTGCCACAACCTTTTATAGCTCTGGGCAGCTATCACACCCACCGTCTTCTAGGGGACCACTATCGCGACCACCTACTCAGCCTACCGCCCCGGGTGCCTCTACTGGCTCTAGGAGTGGTACTCGTCGACGTCGCGGCGGTAGGCGCACAGGACGAGGTGATCGCGGCACTTCTATGTCCACTGCGCCTACTGGTAGTGGTACCAGTGGCACTGGCCGGGGAGGTGCGCCCTGGCCCACACCGTACAACCCGTGGCCTGGACCGTCTCCGGGTATTCTTGGGGCGCCACCGGCTTCTTCTACTCCGCGCCAGCCACGTCCTCAGGCGGCGTACGTAGCCCACCTGGGCTATGGCGGACTCGGTCGCCCTGCGGCTGGATCGCCAACTCCGGCCTATGGCAGTGCTGCCTACCCCGCTGGGTACTCGGAGCCTCCAGCACCCCTCCAGGAGCCGCCCCTGGGGTGGGATCGTCAGGACTTGGCGTCTTCATTCAGCACCATGCACCTCACACTGCCGACTACTGATTGGGTGGCTGATTCTGGCGCCTCCTACCACACCACCCCAGATGTTGGTATTCTCTCTTCTACCCACACACCTCATCCCTCGTTTCCTTCATCGATCGTTATTGGAAATAGATCTGTTCTTCCAGTCACCTCAGTAGGTGACTCGGTTTCTCCGGGTTCATTCCATCTTAACAATGTTCTCGTTGCTCCAGACATTATTCAAAATTTGCTTTCCATTCGTCCTTTGCTCTGGCTACGACAGCTTCGTCCGCTACTTGGCACCGTCGGCTTGGTCACCCTGGCGCTGATGCTATGTCGAAGTTGTCTAGTAGTTCAGTTATCTCGTGTACTAGGGGCACACATGAGTCATTATGTCACGCTTGTCAGCTTGGTCGCCATGTTCGGCTTCCCTTTACCAATTCTATGTCTCATGTGTAACACATTTTTGATCTTATTCACTGCGATATGTGGACATCTCCTGTTATCAGTGTCTCGGGTTTTAAATATTATTTGGTGGTACTTGATGATTTCTCACATTTCTCTTGGACTTTTCCCTTACGTTTGAAATCTGAGACATTTGATACTCTCTCTCACTTCTTTACTTGGGTTTCCACACAGTTTGGATGTACTGTTCGTGCTCTCCAGTGTGACAACGGACGCGAGTTTGACAACTCGCGACTTCGTGACTTTCTTCTTACACATGGCACACAGTTACGCATGTCTTGTCCATACACATCCCCCAGAATGGCAAGGCTGAGCGCATGCTTCGCATCATTAATGATGTCATGCGTTCCTTGATGTTTCAGGCCTCTATCCCCGCTCGATACTGGGTAGAGGCACTCCACACTTCCACCTTCCTCCTTAATCGCCTTCCCACCAAGGCGATTCAAGCACCGACCCCTTTCTTTGCCCTGTATGGCACTACCCCTCTCTACGACCACCTTCGTGTTTTCGGGTGCGCTTGCTACCCTAATCTTTTCGCCACAGCTCCACATAAGCTTGCGCCCCGCTCTACTAGATGTGTCTTTCTTGGGTACTCCGTTGAGCATAAGGGGTACCGGTGCCTCGACCTCTCTACCCACCGCATTTTGATCTCTCGCCACGTCGTCTTCGACGAATCCTCCTTCCCCTTTTCTTCCTCCACCTCTGGTTCAGCTGCAGAGCTGGTCTCCCTTTTTTCTACTGACACCGAGGCTGCTCCACCACAGCTGCCTTGACCTTTTTCTGCAGGTACATCACCCACCGGCTCACAGGTGGCTCCCACGACGTCGACCGCTGCACCTTACGCAGCGCCGGCACCTGTGGCGACTCCGTCTGTGCCTACTACAGCCACGACACGGCGGTTCACTGACTCTGCTCTCGTCTACCAGCGACGAGTGCGGGTTGGTGCGCAGGCTCCGTCGACCCTAGGGACGAGTGCTACACCACGCGTGGCACCGACGTCTCCTGTTGCGCCACGTGCAACCCCGGTGTCTCCTACGGCTGCACAACGCGAGGTCCCGGCACCTCCTACGGCTGCGCCACGCGCGGCCCCGGCGTCTCCGACCTCGACTCCTGCGCCACACGAGGCCCCGGCGTCTCCTACGGCTGCGCCACGCGCGGCCCCGACGTCTCCGACATCGACTCCTGCGCCACACGAGGCCCCGGCGTCTCCTACGGCCGCGCCACGCGCGGCCCCAGCGTCTCCAGCCTCGACTCCTGCGCCACACGAGGCCCCGGCGTCCCCTACAGCTACGCCACGCACGGCTCCGGCGTCTCCGACCTCGACTCCCGCGTCATGCGCAGCTCCAGCGTCGCCGGCCTCGTCACGCGCTGCGCCACGCGCGGCCCCTGTTCCACGGTTCGCCGACCCTGCTCTTGTCTACCAGCGACGAGAGCGGGTTGGTGCCTCTGCACCTGCTCGTCCCGAGCCCTCGGTGTACCACCCACCATTGCTCCACCTGGACCCAGGACACGTTCACCCGATGGTGACTAGACGTGCCGTTGGGGTTCTTCGGCCTCTTGAGCGGTTCTCCGGAGTGGTACTCTCTTCGACGACGCCGACACCATCCACTTACTCTTCGGTATCACCTATACCGACCTTCGTCCGTAGCGCCCTCATTGACCCTCACTGGCGCAGCGCTATGGAGGAGGAGTATGCGGCCCTACTTGCCAACTGGACATGAGACCTTGTTCCTCGTCCTCCTCGTGGCAACGTTGTCAAAGGCAAGTGGGTTTTCACGCATAAGAGGGAGGCGGATGGATCCCTGGAGAGATATAAGGCTCGTTGGGTACTTCGGGGCTTCACTCAGCGCCCTGGAGTGGACTACGACGAGACCTTCAGTCCAGTGGTTAAGCCAGCGACAGTACGGACTGTTCTGTCGTTGGCTCTCTCGCGTTCTTGGTCAGTCCACCAGCTGGACGTAAGAATGCCTTTCTTCACGGTACTCTGACGGAGACGGTGTATTGCTCTCAGCCGACAGGATTTGTGGATTCAGCTCGCTCAACCATGGTCTGCAAGCTGAACAAGTCCTTGTACAGTCTGAAGCAGGCACCTCGAGCCTGGTACAACAGATTCGCCTCCTTCCTAGTCTCCTTAGGTTTCGTTGAAGCCAAGTCGGACACGTCACTCTTTGTTTATCGACGGGAGGATGACACTACCTACCTTCTTCTCTACGTCGATGACATTGTGCTGACAGCGTCCAGCCCTACGCTCCTTGAGCGGATTATTTCTGCTCTCCAGCAGGAGTTCGCTATGAAGGACGTGGGCCGGCTTCACCACTTCCTGGGGATTGCAGTCGAGGACAGACCAGTTGGCCTGTTTCTTAACCAGCGGCAGTATTGTCTGGACATCCTCGAGCATGCGGGTATGGCTGAGTGTAAGCCATGCTCCACACCGGTGGATACCAGGCAAAGATCTCTTCTGCTGATGGGACTCCTGTCAGCGACCCGACTGCCTACAGGAGTCTTGCAGGTGCACTACAGTACCTCACCTTCACCAGGCCGGACATCTCCTACGCGGTCCAGCAGGTGTGCTTGCACATGCACGACCCACGGGAGCCGCATCTCACCGCTGTGAAGCGGATTCTTCGGTACCTGCGCGACTCCCTCGACTACGGCCTTCTACTTCGACGTGACTCGCCTTCTGAGTTGGTGGTCTACACCGACGCTGACTGGGCGGGGTGCCCTGATACCCGCCGCTCCACCTATGGCTACGCCGTCTTCCTGGGGGGGGGGGGGGGGGGGGGGGGGGGGAATCTTGTCTCCTGGTCCTCGAAGCGGCAGCCCGTGGTTTCTCGCTCCAGTGCTGAGGCGGAGTACCGCGCCGTGGCTAACGGCGTGGCAGAGGCTTCTTAGCTCCAGCAGTTACTTCAGGAGCTCCACTCCCCCGTCGCCCGGAGCACGTTGGTCTACTGTGATAATATCAGCGCCGTTTACCTCTCCACCAACCCAGTCCAGCACCAGCGCACGAAACATGTGGAGATTGATATTCATTTTGTTCGTGAGCGGGTTGCACGCAGTGAGGTTTGAGTTCTCCATGTGCCGACGATGTCACAGTTTGCCGATATCTTCACGAAGGGACTCCCGACGTCTTTATTTTCTCAGTTTCGGTCCAGTCTCAACATCTGTTGTGGCTAGATGTTGGGACTGCGGGGGGTGTTGGACTGTGTTGAGTTATGTGTTTGGGTCTGACCTGTGTACCGGCCCATCTATATATCTATAAATATGTACCCTGTCCCTTGGTTAATTAATCAATCATTCTAGCCCTCTAATAAATAGCAACCAGGCAGACTATAAGAAATTAACCCTACCAATCAAATTCAAAAGGTAGTACAGTAATCTTCAATAATTGGTTTCTCATGAGTGAAACTTTTAGCAAGCTGCTATCTTTCTAGGCTAGCAGAAATGTTAAATCATATATATACTTAATATGTACCTTTCTTGATAAAATTACTGGGCAAACTGATCATGAGAAAAGCAGTAATCGACAATACGAGTGTTCCAATCAGCTCCAGTCGGAACCCGAGCCATTCGTTGGCGGCATAGTTGTGGAAGTACATGCGCAAACTTGAATTAATTCTGTCTAGATTCCCCTGGAAAAATTCTCTCTCCTTTCTGAAAGATCTTATGGTTGTTGCACCTAGAACAGTCTCTGAGAAATGATCGATAACTGGTGCCTTTGTTACACCTTCAAGCCTAGTTAACTCCCGAGAAGTTGCAAGATATCGATTCTGCAGAAATAAGGATAACATTTATACTTACTGTTACAAATTGTCTTCCCTATAGAGCACTATGTAATATTTATGAATTTCATCAATCAGAGCATATACCCTGTACCAAATGTTCAGTAGTAGAAGTGGAATGACAGCTATAACTGATGGCCAGGCAACCTGACAGGTAACAATTATGGTACTTAATACTGAAATGTACATCGAGATTGTCAGACCAACAAAAAAGGCCAGCACAACATCAATGGTTGTTTGGTCAGATGATGCCTGAAAAGATAAAAGGAACATACATATCAGAAGAAGAAAATGAATTGGGGGTAACTTATTTACAGACCCTGAATTATAACAAAACTATTTCTTTTGAGTATGCTTCACAAAGCTACAGATAAGTTCGTAAAGCCATCACAAGACCTTATATTTGAGGATCAAAAACTTAAGATTTGAGAAGTTGTACCGCAAAAGTCAAAACTACAGTTTTAATATGCAACATATGGTAAAACTACATAATTAATATGCGAATGCAAGTATCACAAAACTACAAATATTACAAAACTGAAATATGATTCTGCTATATTAGTTTGTTAGTTTTATGATACCCTTCTGAAATATGATTTTTTGTGAAACATTGGCGCATTAAATCCTAAAGTTTGTGATACGACTTCTTACTTATATATTTGTGATAATTTTGCAAACTTCTGCAAAATTTACTATTCTTTTTCAGATGTACGAGCAGTATAAAAGGAACAGAGTAGAAGGTCACACTCCTGGTTTGAATGAAGGGTTTAGAAATGTTGGACTGTGTTTGGGCCTAGCCTATACGGCCCATCTATGTATCTATAAATATGTACCTAGACCCTATGATTAATTGTGCAATTCATTCTATCATGGTATCATTAGCCAAACCCTAATCCCCACCCTAACCCTAATCCCCACCCTAACCCTAGCCGCCACCACCCCTTCCCCCCATGGCCGGCGCCCTACCCTGCGCCGCCGCCGCCGCCGCCGCCGGCGGCCCCCCCCCCCCCCCTCCATGGCCGCCGCCGCCGGCGCTCCCCCCGCCGCCGCCGCAGCCGCCGGCGTTCCCCCCGCCGCTGCAGCCGCCGGCGGCCGCCTCCTGGCCGCCCCTCTTCTCCCCATGGCCGGCGCCCTACACGCCACGGCCGGCGCCCCCCATGCCGCCGCCGCTCCTATTCTCCCCATGGCCGGCGCCCCCCACGCCGCCGCCGCCGCCGTCGGGCCTTCCCTGGCCGCCAGCGCCCGCGCCCCCGCCGCCGCCGCCGCAGCCGCACCTCCCCTGGCCGCCGGCGCAGGCGCCCCCCACGCCGCCGCCGGGGCCGCGGCTCCCCTGACCGCCGGTGCGGCCCTGACCCAGCCGCTGCCGGGCGCCTCCCCTCCCTGGGCCGGCGCGCCCCTCGCCGGCGCCGTCCCCTCCCTGGCCGGCTCCCTCCCCTGCGCCGGTGCGCCTGCCACCGGTCCTGCAGCGGGCGCGCCCCTCATCGCCATGACTCGGCCTGCGTACGGCGATGCGACTGGTCCCTCCGCCGGCGGACCACTTGCCGGCCCCACTGCCGTCGCCTTCATGACGGGCTCCGGACCTGCTGTTGGCACTACTACTGCTCCGGCCGCAGACACCTCCAGTGTCTTCGCGGCTCTGGCTGCCTCTCGCGATCGCGAGCGGGCACTCGCTCTTGCCTTAGAGCAGGAGCGCGCCTCGGCGGCTGCTCTCTCGCACCAGATCCAGGAGAGCGCTCACCGACCGCCGGGCGCGACGTACGAGCCCACCTTGGACACCGGTGTGCACTCCGCATACTCGGCGTCGCTCACCGCCGCCCTACACGCCCAGGCGGCTGGAGTTCAGAACATTCGGACACTAGTGCCGACTGTTCTCAGTTGTACCTCTACCACCTACGCCCGCTGGCGTAACGAGTTCCTCCTCACGTTACGGCGGTACCAGCTTGCGGACCACGTCCAGCAGGACGACGCCCCGTGGGATGACTCTTGGATCAGCATGGACAGTCTGGTCCTTGCCTGGATCCTTGGCACTCTTGCCGATGATCTGTACAAGCTTGTCGGACAGCGCGGTGGGGGGATCGCGCGCCAGGCTTGGCAGATACTGGAGCACCACTTCTTGGGGAACCGTGCGACTCGGGCTCTTCACATTAACGCACGGTTCCAGACTACAGTGCAGGGTGACCGCTCCATCTCGGCCTACTGTGGAGAGATGAAGGGCATGGCTGACTCCCTGCGCGACCTTGGCGAGCCGGTCACTGACAGCACTCTAGTTCTTCGGGTCCTTCACGGCCTGAACGAGCGCTTCAGCCATCTTCGCTTCTGGCTTCTCCGTATGGAGCCGCCACCGACCTTCGAGAAGGTCTGGTCCGATCTTGAGCTTGAGGAGATCACGGCGGGTGGGTCTGCTACCTCTGGGACTGCCACAGCCTTCTATGGCTCTGGGCAGCCCTCACGCCCACCGTCCTCTGGGGGACCACTACCGCGACCGCCTACTCCACCTACCGCCCCGGGTGCCTCTGCTGGCTCTGGGGTGGTACTCGTCGACGTCGCGGCGGAAGGCGCACCGGACGAGGTGCTGGCGGCACTCCTACGTCCACTGCTTCTTCTGGTGGTGGTACTGGTGGCACTGGCCAGGGAGGTGCGCCCTGGCCCACACCGTATAACCCGTGGACTGGCCAGATCTCTATGTGGCCGGGACCGTCTCCGGGTCTTCTTGGGGCGCAACCGACTTCCTCCACTCCGCGCCAGCCACGTCCTCCGGCTGCGTACGTAGCCCATCCGGGCTATGGTGGACCTGGTCGCCCTGCGGCTGGATCGCCAACTCCAGCTTACGGCGGTGTTTCCTACCCCGCTGGGTACTCGGAGCCACCAGCACCTCTCCAGGAGCCACACATGGGGTGGGACCGTCAGGACTTGGCGTCTTCCTTCAGCACCATGCACCTCACACCGCCGTCTACTGATTGGGTGGCTGATTCTGGCGCCTCCTACCACACTACCCCAGATGCTGGTATTCTCTCTTCTACTCACACACCTCATCCGTCGTTTCCTTCATCGATCGTTGTTGGAAATGGATCCGTTCTTCCAGTCACCTCAGTAGGTGACTCAGTTTCTCCGGGTTCATTCCATCTTAATAATGTCCTTGTTGCTCCAGACATTATTCAAAATTTGCTTTCCATTCGTCGTTTCACCACTGATAATAATATTTCTGTTGAGTTTGATCCTTTTGGTTTGTCTGTGAAGGATCTTTCCACCCGGCGTCTTCTTCTTCGATGTGATAGTCCGGGGCCCCTGTACACTCTTCGACTTCCTTCTTCCGCTGCGTCTTCGTCCTTTGCTCTGGCTACGACAGCTTCGTCCGCTACTTGGCACCGTCGGCTTGGTCACCCTGGCGCTGATGCTATGTCGAAGTTGTCTAGTAGTTCTGTTATCTCGTGTACTAGGGGCACACATGAGTCATTGTGTCACGCTTGTCAGCTTGGTCGCCATGTTCGGCTTCCTTTTCCCACTTCTGTGTCTCATGTGCAACATATTTTTGATCTTATCCATTGTGATTTGTGGACATCTACTGTTATCAGTGTCTCGGGTTTCAAATATTATTTGGTGGTACTTGATGATTTCTCACATTTCTCTTGGACTTTTCCCTTACGTATGAAATCTGAGACATTTGATACTCTCTCTCACTTCTTCACTTGGGTTTCCACACAGTTCGGGCGTACTGTTCGTGCTCTCCAGTGTGACAACGGACGAGAGTTTGACAACTCGCGACTCCGTGACTTTCTCCTTACACATGGCACACAGCTACGCATGTCTTGCCCATACACATCCCCTCAGAATGGCAAGGCTGAGCGCATGCTTCGCACCACTAATGATGTCATGCGTTCCTTGATGTTTCAGGCATCTATCCCCGCTCGTTACTGGGTAGAGGCACTTCACACTGCCACCTTCCTCCTTAATCGCCTTCCTACCAAGGCGATTCGAGCACCGACTCCTTACTTTGCCCTGTATGGCACTACCCCTCTCTACGACCACCTCCGTGTCTTCGGGTGCGCCTGCTACCCTAATCTTTCCGCCACTGCTCCACATAAGCTTGCGCCCCGCTCTACTAGGCGTGTTTTTCTTGGGTACTCCCTTGAGCATAAGGGATACCGGTGCCTCGACCTCTCTACCCACCGCATTTTGATCTCTCGGCACGTCGTCTTCGATGAGTCATCCTTCCCCTTTTCTTCCTCCACCTCTGATTCAGCTGCAGAGCTGGATTCTCTTTTTTCTACTGACACCGAGGCTCCTCCACCACAGCTGCCTTGGCCTTTTTTTGCAGGTACATCACCCACCAGTTCCCAGGTGGCTCCCACGACGTCGCCAGCTGCACCTCATGCAGCACCGACACCTGTGGTGACTCCGGCTGTGCCTCCTACAGCCACGACTCGGCGGTTCACTGACCCTGCTCTCGTCTACCAGCGACGAGTGCGGGTTGGTGCCCAGGCTCCATCGACCCTGGGGACGAGTGCCGCACCTTGCGTGGCACCGACGTCTCCTGCTGCGCCACGCGCAGCCCCGGCGTCTCCGACCTCGTCTCCTGCACCACACGAGGCCCCGGCGCCTCCTTCAGCTGCGCCACGCGCGGCCTCGGCGTCTCCGGCCTCGACTCCTGCGGCACACGAGGTCCCGACGTCCCCTACGGCTGCGCCACGCGCGGCCCCGGCGTCTCCGGCCTCGACTCCTGCGCCGTGCGGGGACCCGACGACTACTCCGGCTCCCACGACCCCCGCTGCGCCACGCGCGGCCCCTGTTCCACGTTTCGCCGATCCTGCTCTTGTCTACCAGCGACGAGAGCGGGTTGGTGCCTCTACGCCTGCGCGTCCAGAGCCCTCGGTGTACCACCCACCGTTGCTTCACCGAGACCCAGGACACGTTCACCCGATGGTGACTAGACGTGCCGCTGGGGTTCTTCGGCCTATTGAGAGGTTCTCCGGAGTGGTACTCTCTTCGACGACACCGACACCATCCACTTCCTCTTCGGTATCACCTATACCGACCTCCGTCCGTAGCGCCCTCGCTGACCCTCACTGGCGCCGCGCTATGGAGGAGGAGTATGCGGCCCTACTTGCCAACCGGACATGGGACCTTGTTCCACGTCCTTCCCGTGGCAACGTTGTCACAGGCAAGTGGGTCTTCACGCATAAGAGGAAGGCGGATGGCTCCCTGGAGAGATATAAGGCTCGTTGGGTACTTCGGGGCTTCACTCAGTGCCCTGGAGTGGACTACGACGAGACCTTCAGTCCGGTGGTTAAGCCAGCGACAGTACGAACTGTTCTGTCGTTGGCTCTCTCGCGTTCTTGGCCTGTCCACCAGCTGGACGTCAAGAACGCCTTCCTTCACGGGACGCTGACAGAGACGGTGTACTGCAGTCAGCCGACAGGGTTCGTTGATTCAGCCCGTCCAGACTTGGTCTGCCGGCTGAACAAGTCTCTATACGGGCTGAAGCAGGCGCCTCGGGCTTGGTACAGCCGGTTCGCCTCCTTCCTGGCCTCGCTTGGCTTCGTCGAGGCCAAGTCGGACACCTCGCTCTTCGTTTACAGGCATGAGGGTGACACTGTCTACCTCCTCCTGTACGTGGACGATATTGTTCTCACGGCGTCCAGCTCGGCTCTTCTTCAGCGCACGATCTCCGCACTGCAGCGGGAGTTCGCGATGAAGGACCTCGGCCAGCTCCACCACTTCCTGGGCGTTGCGGTCGAGCACCGTCCGGACGCTCTGTTCCTCCACCAGCGCCAGTACTGCCTGGATATCCTCGAGCGAGCGGGCATGGCTGATTGCAAGCCATGCTCCACTCCCGTGGACACTCAGGCGAAGCTGGCTTCAGCTGACAGCGCCTCGGTCGCCGACCCCACCTCTTACAGGAGTCTTGCAGGTGCCCTGCAGTACCTCACCTTCACCAGGTCGGACATCTCATACGCGGTTTAGCAGGTGTGTCTCCACATGCATGATCCGCGGGAGACGCACCTCACGGCGATGAAGCGGATTCTTCGGTACCTGCGCGGCTCCCTCGACTACGGGCTTCTCCTTCGACGTGACTCGGCTTCGGAGTTGGTGGTCTACACCGACGCTGACTGGGCGGGGTGCCCTGATACCCGCCGTTCCACCTCTGGCCACGCCGTCTTCCTGGGGGGGAATCTTGTCTCCTGGTCCTCGAAGCGGCAGCCTGTGGTTTCTCGCTCCAGCGCTGAGGCGGAGTACCGCGCCGTGGCTAACGGCGTAGCAGAGGCGTCCTGGCTCCAGCAGCTACTTCAGGAGCTCCACTCCCCTGTCGCCCGGAGCACGCTGGTCTACTGTGATAATGTCAGTGCCGTCTACCTCTCCACCAACCCCGTCCAGCACCAGCGCACGAAACATGTGGAGATTGATCTTCATTTTGTTCGTGAGCGGGTTGCACGCGGTGAGGTTCGAGTTCTCCACGTGCCGACGACGTCACAGTTTGCCGACATCTTCACGAAGGGACTCCCGTCGACTTTGTTTTCTGAGTTTCGGTCCAGTCTCAACATCTGTTGTGGGTAGATGTTGGGACTGCGGGGGGGTGTTGGACTGTGTTTGGGCCTAGCCTGTACGGCCCATCTATGTATCTATAAATATGTACCTAGACCCTATGATTAATTGTACAATTCATTCTATCAAGAAATATTTTCACCATTTGTTTAGGTTAAAAAGGCTAGGAGGTTAAGTATTCCTGGGGAATGTAAAGTCAATTGACAAGTCACTATAATGAAGTTTGGGAAGAAGGGAAAACGAAATAAACTAAAAGAAGAGATTTACCCGGCTGAGAATCCTTCCTGAAGGAGTAGTATCAAAAAATGACATTGGAGCATGCAGAATGCTGTCAAACATATTCTTAAAAAATATCTGAGCTGTTTGAAGTCCCAAGATCGTCTCAAGGAATGTCTTGATTACTTGAAGGATCATTGAAAAAGTAGCTATGGCTACATAAACTCCAAGGAACAAGGATGGATTAAATGGAAGGCTGCCTGACGTTTGGTACGACAACCAATAGTCACTAGCCATATCAGAACCTTGCCATACCAATGCGAAGCCAAGCATGCCCACAACACCCCACCAACCCCAAGCCTCTGTCATGTATAACTTGTAGACTCGCCAGCTTACTTGACCACTCTCCCTTTCCTCTTCTCGTATAATCTTGGAAGTGGCTGCTTCTATGTCAGGTGCCACAACCAACTTCTCACCCCTTCCGATGGATCTGGAGCGAAGAGAAGGAGTTCTAATTACAGAAGCAGGCTGTGAATCTTTGGTTTTATTCAATTGCTGGCTTTTCTCCACTAATTCCATTGAACTATCATGAGCTGCAACAAGAGCTGCAAAATCTGAGCCTGCCTCTAGTAACTCAACATACTTTCCTGATTGTGCAATCATACCATCTCTCATGACCTGCATATTTCAACATGGGTAAAAACATGAGAAAGTCAAGGGCACAGAAGAAAGCTCTACAATTCTGCCATTCTATAAGGAAACATGACCAATCTAAAAGTCTCTACATACAAATGTTTCTTACAAGGAATTCTTTTGCTGAATCAACTCCAATCTTTGGAACTATTGTTTCATGACTAGAAAAAAATCAAAGCATATGGTCTTTTTTATTGTGTCATCTAGTCGTTGGAAGTTTTCTAGCAGACTTTTCAGAAAAACAAATCACTTGTTAGAACCTAGTAGTGGCACAACATGCTAAGAAGTAACTATGAGTATAACTTTTATTGCGTACATGAACAGCTGGATCAAAAAATACGCCAACAGTTTGTTAAAACATCTTTGTGCAAAATAGTTTTATGAAAATAATGCATATCATCTCACAAGTTACGAAAACTGTGTAGCATCTAACTTACAAATATATTGTCAACATTATGCAGGAAATCCACTTGGTGTGTAACAAGTATGATGGTCTTTCCATTAAGCATGCCCCTTAGACACTCCTGAAAAACAAATGTCACTGTTATAATATTGTGCTCAACTTGATATGGTTAGAAAATCATGCTGTTGCAAAAGAACAAAAACATAAAGAAATATCGTTTCTCAAAGATTGATTGTTATACATCAAGGGAAATGAAGTATCATTTCATCCTTCTGATTTCCATCAGCACGTTATTTAATTTATTGATTTACATCAAACAACGTTAATTAGATTATTTTACTACCAACTCTTTTAATCATTTCTTTAGTTTATCCAAGCTATAATCATCAATAAAATGATCAGTATGAATATATCTTATGTTTTGATAAATCAGGAGACAAAGAAACCTAAAGAAAACTTGTATCATTCAAATAACATTCTTTTTTCTCGAACATACAGCAGAGTGTGTGTCATTATATTAAGAAGAAAAAGAGGGACTAGATCCCATACAGAAGTTGACTGCTCAACGTTAACTCGTGGAGTACTTGATCCATTTAATGTTACTTCCAACTTATTAGCAGGGATATTTTAAAAATAAATTAATAATGTCATTAGCTTCTATCTAATGCATAACTACAATTTAAATGTTTATCTGTGCAATAAATCTACTAAGACACACTGATTTTCTATCACTAAATAACTACAAGGAACAGCATATTGGACAACATCATTTCTACAGAGGTTGTGTCTCCTGTGTTTTGCAAAAATGAGTTTTGCCCGGTTCAAACTACAAAATTTATTCATGCATGAACAACTCACCCAGAACATGATGTTGAACTAAACACTTACCTTAAAGGTTTATTCATTCATGAAAAACTTACCATGAAAATTCTTTAGGTTTTCTAGCAGAAAAAAAAATGTACCTTAAAGATTTTGGAACCGGTATGTGCATCAACAGCACTGAAGACATCATCAAGAAGATAGATGTCACAATTTTGATAAACTGCTCTGGCGAGCTGAATACGCTGTTTCTGTCCACCACTGAGATTAATTCCTCGTTCCCCAATTTCAGTCTGATCTCCAAATTCCATCATTTCCAAATCTTTCTCTAGGCAGCAAGACCGTGTGACTTCTTTGTACCTTTCAGCATCCATAGGCAGACCAAATAAGATATTGTCTTGAATTGTCCCATTTTGAATCCAAGCAGTCTGTGCAACATACGCAGTGCTCCCACATACCCTAACCTATACAAGTGCAGGATGATTAAGCAAATACTTGCATATAAAATGCTAGGTCGTGGTGTTTATCAGGAAAATGCTAAACATGCTTCAAATCATATAATTGTTTAGACTGCTTAGGTATTCTTCTATACTTTCTGGGAAGGTATCTTTTATTTCGAGTGTTAATACCTCATGGATATTATCCTATCATAAATCAAATAATAATGCAGTTATCCAGATTGAGTTTATTTTTTCTTACTTTATTGAGTTTGCCGGGCACATAATTCCAACTGACATTCACAACACAACAAAGAACAATGTAGTTATCGACAGTAACTTAGAAAAGAAAAGGGTTAAGGAAGTTTGAACACAGTAAAAGCGTGTCAGTTGTAGTTAACAATCACATAAGCTGCATCAAAAAAAAAAAGAATCACAATTTCATCGAGCATATGGTGGTCAAGGATCAGAGGCTTAAAACTGTATGGCAAATAATGCAGAGTGCATTGCAAAAATAAAAAAAGGTCCGGAAGTGAATTGCTAATCTGTTAACAATTGAATAACCTGCTCTAGCAGTACCAATTGCTTGCTTACGGTTTCAAAATAAGAAGTATGAATTGCTTACTAACTCGTGTTTCGCACTCACCGTGCCGGAGACCTTCTCCATCTCTCCCATGATGCAGGACAGCAGCGACGACTTGCCGGCCCCGACCATCCCGACCACGGCCGTGAGCTCGCCCTTTCTTACCTCCAAATCGATCTCCTTCAGCACCGTCTCCAGCACCGGTGCCCCCTCGACATCTTTTTCCTCCTCATCGCTTTCATCGTTGTCCTCATCTTCACCCCCTTCGCTCTCCTTCTTGCCCCTCATGTCCCACGCAAAAACGCCGTTGCGCACTTCCACGACCACCTCGCCAGCGCCAATGCCGGAGTCGTCCACGCGCTCCACTGCCGAGTCATCAAGCTCCGCGTCGAGCAGGTATCTGTCAAGCCTGCCAAGAGACACGGTTGCCTGTGTCACCGCAGCAATCGCCTCGGGGAAACTCTGCATAGGTCCGTCCAGCATCTGGAAGAATGCGGTGGCCGTGAAGACCTTGCCGGCATCGAGCGTGACACCAGTCAGCACGCAGGTGCCGAACACCAGCACGGTCATTGCAAGCGGGCCGCTCCAAAGCACGACAGTATTGGCGCACATGAAGTACATGGACTTAGCCAGCCACCCAAGCTCCTCTTCCCGGAGCTCGCGGATCTTGGACCCGAACGTCTCCTCCCAAGCCTGAAGCTTGATGACGCGCATGTAGTTCAGCAGCTCGGTGATGGCCTTCATGCGCTCGTCGCGCTTTCCGAGGAATCTGAACTGGTACTCGAGGTTGCGCTTGTTGGCGATAGCCACGACCACTGTGACCACGGCGATGGCGGCGACCGCGGTGAGCACGGCGGGGCCGAGGTAGGTGTAGAGCAGCGCGAGCGCCACGGCGATCTGCAGAGGCATCAGCCACAGGTTGTGGAGCTCGTGCGTGACGTTGGCCACCTCCTCAGCATCCACCTCCATGTAGTTGACGATCGCGCCAGCGCCGTGCGCGCGCCGCGCGCCCGTGGACAGCCGCAGCGACTTGCGGTACACGGCCGCGAGCAGCGCGGCGTGGATGCGCATCCCCAGCTTCTGCCCCTGGAACTCGTAGTGGTGCGACGCCAGCGTCTCGGCCGCCTTGGCGAGGAGGAGGACGGCCACCAGCTGCAGCCCCTGGGTAACATCCCTGCCGTGCCGGACAAACTCGACGAACCTGTCCACCAGCGACGGGCCGACGTACATGACCGAGAGGTGGGCCAACCCCAGCAGCGCGGTGAACAGGAACTGCGGCCAAAAGGAGCGGAGCAACGCGGTGACCACCGGGCGCTCCGCCTTGCATCCCGGCGCCGGAGAAGGCCAGTTGGAGACGAACAGCGCGTACGCGGCGTCAGCGGTGTCGGCCGGCGCCACCGGAGGAACTTGGTCTGCGGCAAGCGCCTGCCTGTAGCCCTTGGAGATGAGCGGATATACCCAAGAGAACGTCGCGAGCGAGAGCCAAGACGCCGTGGCGTACGACGTCTGCTCTGGCCCAGCGGCGGAACGGTCATCGGAAGGGGCCGGGGCGCCGAGGCCGGTGGACGCGGTGACAGAGAAGTACAGCAGCGGGAGCGACAGCGCCAGCCACGCAAAAGCAAGCGGGTCGTCGGGAAGCAACGGCTCCCCGGCAGCGAACCGCGCGGCGGCACACCCGGAGGTGACCGCGGCGAGAGCGGCCGTGCAGAGCCAGAAGAGCCTGAGGTGCAGTGGGTGGAGCGCCCGCGCCGCCTTCTTCTCCGCCGCGACGACCCAGGCAGCCGCAAGGTGCGCGGCGGCGTGCAAGGCGCACTCTGCCAAGACCCACGTCGCCCAACCGCGGAGGCGAAGGGCCGTGAGGACGAGCAGCAGCAGCAACGCCGCCGCCGCCGCTTGGAGACCGGACACCGCGAGCGCGAGCGCGTGCCGGAGGCTGTTTCCGCGACAAGGATGCGGGTCGGTCTCGTTGGTGGTGGTGGGTTTGGCCAGGAGAGGCTCACGGGCGTGGTGGTCGATGTCGCCTGCGGCGTGGTGGCGGCGGCGGGAAAGGCGGGCGCGGACGACGAAGGCGAGCGCGGCAAGGAGGAAGAGCAGGTTAAGGGTAGCGAGGAGCACGCGCTGCGGGCATGGTGAGAGGACGAGGAAGGCGAGGCGGCCGGGGAGGGAGCGCGACGGCGGCGGGGAGCAGGCGCTGGTGGCGAGCCACCACGGGAGGGAAGCGTAGGATGACAGCATGGTGGCCGGCTGCGTCACATCCGAGGCGCCGCGCCCTCCTAAATGTCGTAGCCACACCTCAACGCGGTGGATGTGGGTTTTGTCGGAGGAGCTGAGCTGCTGAGGCGGCGGCAGCCGGCAGAGCAGAGGCGTTGACCCGGTGGCCGGAAAACTTTGACCTGCTTTCACTGCCAACGAGTGATGGGTCAAGGAAGGTGACGCACGCGGTCGTGGAATTCTCCGGTGGAAACGATGACCGGCGTTCATTTCCATGTGCAAGAATCTGCGTATATTATACACCTGTTTGAATAGCCTATTGAGCAAGACCCATGTTTCATCTAAAATGGAAAATAAAGACCCCAATGGCACCATCCTGCAAGCTACGGCACCTCGATTATCTTTTTTTATACATGTAGGAGCACACATATACTCTTACAAACATACACATATCATACCAAATGAATAATTTTACAATATTTAGTCGACTGATTTTGAGATTTACAAAATCATCACAAGCACCTTGTTATCAACTGAGATGTCACCTATGTGTAAAGAATAAATAGACATAAATACAACACTTGTGCTGAGTTTGGAACTCGAACCCACATAACATTTAACTTTCAGTTCAGCTAATTGCTACAGTAACTTAATTTTCACTTAGCGTATACTTTTTCTGTTTTAAGAAAATTTGTCTCGTTGTAGTTCATTTTTGAACTATATATCGACAAACTTTTTGAAATGAGTGGGGTAACATTTAAAATGTACGCAAGGATACAGTTGCTTGTTAATAAGGATCATTATAAGATACCTTGTTCTACATGACTAATTATGGCTTCTGCATGGAGTAAGATAGGAAATCTTTCACATGCATATTACTTTGTTCCCATTAAGTTTCTAGTAAGAGGTTTTTTGTATCATGAAAGTTAGTTAATATTTGGGATTGTAAAAAGGAACGACAATATATGCTTATATTTTTTCACACAAAATAGTTTAAAAAATAATCTGGATGGTTTAATATATTAATTAAAATAATCTCGTTCCTGAAAACGTTGTTGTCCATAGGCACCCAGTAGTGAGGATGAACATGGTATCCAATCCCTTGATGGATCCTTGGTCAGGCCTGTCCTAAGCTGACTCCCAAGTGTTACACGTGGAGGTAGGTTATGATAAAGTTCATTTATCTCATGGGACAACGTATTATGTTTTTCACTTCGAAGAGGATTTGAATCCGAATAATCAGGGTGTGCACCCACAACCTTTAACCAACTGAGCTAGACTCAGTTCATCTCACATTCAGATTAGTATAAGCTATTTTAAAGGTTGTTTATGTATACGATTGTAATAAGCGCTAACATATATGCTTATATTCACCAATGATTATTTTAGATTAAACAATTTGGATGGTTCAATATAACTTTCAACTTGGCACCTACTAACACCCACATCCGCTCCTCTTTTTTTCTTTCGCACATTTTTGTGAAAAACTAGGTTGTTGCCTTTGGTCCCCTGGTGCCAAAGTATTGAGGGTGAACAATGTATCCAATCCGTTGCATGGCTCCTTGGCAAGACTTGTCCGAAGCTCATTTCAAGTGTAAGAAAAAGTCCACCTCGTCGATTCGTAGATAGAGGTAAATTATGATGAAGTCTGATGTTCCTTGAAACAATTTGTATTACTCCCTTTTTATCTTTTTGTTTGTTGTTAGGACAGCACAACTAAATTCATTTTTACTTCATATATTTGTGCGAAACAACAAATAAAAAGATAAGAGAGTATTTTGTTTCCTGTTGCAGGCACGCGTTGGCGTCCACGCCACATCTGGGTCCTCGGCTGCCACTGGCCTGATTGACTCTTAGCTGTTAAGGAAATGACTGTCGATCGCCCGCGCGTTGTAGAAAACTGGAAAAAGCATGCATGGTCGTTGGAAGTTTCTACAGCAAGTCAAAAAAGTTGCAATAATATATCTGCAGATTGCGCATTTTAGCCCACACTGGCTAGTTCAACCAATTTGAAACGCAAATTCAGTTTCATCCCGTTCCTTCAAATTGAACTATTTCCAGTGGAAATTTATAGTTCTATTCGTCAGATGATTTGTAGCGTGCATGCCTATATATATTTTCAGCCGGCCAGTAAAATATGTCTTTCTTCATCCATCTGTTGCCTGCGTGCTAGAAGAGCGAGCGACTAGCGTACTCCTGAACCATCGCGCCAAAAAGCGATGATGGCCTTCCCATCAACTTGGAGGGGGCGTCGAACTCTTTCACTAGCCCTGAAACGGAAACATTATTATTCACAAGGAGGTTCGTTATTAGAGGCACAACAAAATCTAGATGAATAGCACTCATTTAATTTTTTTCTGCGAGATTGGGCGTTTGTAAATGTAGCATTGAGTAACAATAATCAGTGCAAAGGCCTGTCTGTCTACCTGCATCCAGCACCAGAACTCGATCACTGTCCATGACAGTTGCTACACGATGCGCGATGCTTATGACAGTACATTCGGCAAACTCCTCTCGGATGATCCTTTGAATAGCCACATCTGTTTGAGAATCGACGGAAGCGGTTGCCTCATCCATGAAAAGGATCCGGCTACGTTTCAGAATTACACGCCCGAAGCAGAGGAGCTGCTTCTGCCCGAGACTCCAGTTCTCCCCCATGTCGGCGACTGCAAAGAACAAAAAAAAAAAAAAATCAGCTGATTGAAAATAATTAGCGACTCCTGTATTTTTAAGCAAGTAAGTTTATAACTCTGAAACAAAAAATAGTGTGGAAACCGTACGGAAAATGGTTTTTACTCATTTTTGATAAATTTAAAATCTCTTTTTATGACAAAAATTCTATGAACATCAAACCTAGTGCATCAAGCTTCTCTGGTTTTGAAGCTACTATATCCTTTAGCTGGCAGCGCTCTAAGGCCTGCAAGGAAACAAATCTGAATATCAGATACTGAATATACAAATGAGAAAAACGGTTATGCTTTGCATCCAATAGGTGCTTCATGTTTTGTAAACAGAGTTGCTCAACTATACCTGCCATATCTCAGCCTCAGAGAACCGCCCCGTTGGGTCAATGTTGCTCCTCACAGTTCCTTCAAAGAGCACAGGCTCTTGGGGAATCACACCAAAGCAAGATCTCAGATCATGAAGTCCCAAAGTGCAAATATCAACACCATCGATAATGATCTGGCCATCGGCAGGCTCCACAAGCCTGAATAACGCCAGGACTAGAGTGGACTTGCCACTGCCAGTCCTCCCCACAACTCCAATCTTTTCTCCACTCTTAATACTTATTGTAATACCTTTCAAGATTAGCGGTGTGTTCTGCCGATACCTCACCTGAAGAGTAGTACTGATATTGCTCATTCCTTTAATCAACAATTTCTATAAAGTAATAAAATTAATATCGACCTTTAGCTCTTTGATGTCGATGTCACCAAGGCTGGGCCAATTTGGTGAGGGAAGACAATCCGGCACTTGCCATGCTGCCTCAGAAGGGAGAGTGCTGTACTGATTCACCCTCTCCACGGCTATCATATCATTTTCTATCATGCAGCTTATGAGAATTGTGTAGTACACCAAGGAATTGAGAGAAAGACCGTAGGAAAGGGACATGCCAACAAACTCTGCATCATCAGTAACATATGTACATGGTCACAAAGAATTAAACAGAAACATAAAGAAGTACATTGAATTCATTGGTAATTCCTTTTGTCTCTTCAGCTCAACCATACACTAAAGCAAGAGCAAACTCTTATGATAATATTACCTTTCTTAATGAAATTGCTAGGTAAACTGATCATCAGAAAAGCAGTTATCGACAAAATAAGTGTGCCAATTAGCTCCAGGCGAAACCCAAGCCATTCACTAGCCGCATAATTCTGAAAAGACATGCGTAAATTTGAATTGATCCTGTCCAAGTTCGTCTGGTAGAATTCATCCTCCTTTCCAAAGCACCTTACAGTTGGAGCACCCAAAAAGGTTTCTGTAAAGTGATCAATAACTGGTGCCCCAGTTAATCCTTGGAGACGAGTGATTTCCCGAGATGCTGCAATATAATGATTCTGAAAATGCAATTTTATTGTGATTCAGTAAGGAGTGATGTGCGAACTAGTATGAAAAAACAAGGATTTCAGCCATCTCATATGCATTGTGGTAGCTGGATCGTACCCGGTACCAAATGTTCAAAAGAAGTAGGGGGAGTACTGCTATGACTGATGGCCATGCAACTTGGCAAGTAACAGCAACATTGGTGACCACTGAAATGAACATTGATGTCGCAAAACCAACATAAAACACTAGAACAATATCAATTTTTGTTTGGTCTGATGATGCCTGAAAAGGATAAAGCACAAACATCACCTCAAGAACAAATGATTGAATAAATTACAGCAAAGTAAACCTATAGCTGGTTGGGTACAAAATACATACCCGGCTTAAGATTCTTCCTGAAGGAGTGGTATCAAAAAAAGACATTGGAGCTCGTAGTATGCTGTCAAACATCTTGTTGAAAAAGGCCTGAGCCGATTTAAGCCCCGAGAATGTCACAACAAGAGTGCTGATCATTTCAAATAGAATTGTAGCAGCAACTATTAAAACATAAACTTTGAGAAATATGGAAGTATCAAATATGGTGCCTCCTGATGTTTCATAAGACAGCCAGTAGTTGCTTGCCATACTGGAGCCTTCTGACATCAGTGACACACCTAAAAAGGCCAGGACTCCCCACCAACCCCAGGCCTCTGTCATATATAGCTTGTACACACGCCAGCTCACTCGGCCACTCTCCTTTTCCTCTTCCTGGATTAGCTTGGAGGAACCAGCTTCTTTGCTCGGTGCAACAGCAGCTGTTTCACCATTTTGCTTATCAGATTTGGTAGGTTCAGAACTCAGTGTCTTCTGAAGATGGCAGCCTTCCCCCCCTGCTATCTCCATCGAACTGTGATGAGCAGCAACAAGAGCTGAAAAGTCTGCGCATGATGCTAGTAACTCATTATAGATCCCAGATTGAATGACTAGCCCTTCTTTCATTACCTACATGTTCACATACAACATACAAGATGTTTAATTTCTGCAAGCTAGCAACAACAAATGTTCAAGCTGTAATTGGCATATTACCATATCATATGCACAAGGCCCAAGCATGTATGTGACCTGAGTTTTTCCGATACGGGATATCGTACGCTGATATGGTGGATGACTAAAAGCAAGAAATACACCGACATGGTGACTATATGTAAAACCTGTTGCGTGATCGCCGGCACCGTGGCTGATGTCGCCGATGAACAGGGGCAGTGGTATAGAGACAAGTTCTCTAGACTATAATTGTTGCTTGATTTATTGATATGCCCAGACGGCAATATATAGCCGGTCCTGCTGATTACAATATGGAATTGGGACTCTATCTCTAAACTCGACCGGTGGGGGTAAGACCGTCCCCATGACATTATTATAAGAAGAAGTTCAACCTTCTCCCGGCCAAGAAAACCCCCGAACCCTAATTGTTAAGCTACTATGCGTAGACCGGTTGCACCCAAAAGCTTAAGGTGATAGAAAAGGGTAGGCAATTCACTTATACACTCCAACATCTCCCCTCACGTGAGACTCCCTCAGGCCTCAAACGTGGAAATAGGAGTGGGCTTGCGCCCGCCAGGATTCGAACTCGAGACCTCTGGCTCTGATACCATGTTTGGCTACTATGCGTTGACCAGTTGCACCCAAAAGCTTAAGCTGATGAGAAAGGGTAGACAATTCACTGATACACTCCAACACTAATCTTCTAATCTACTAACCTACGTGACATTGTAATAAGTAGACCAGCGAAAAATTATGAAAATGAATAATATCACCAGCGGTGCTTTGGTACATGCTCTTTCTGCTCCAAGTGATGGCACAAGCACCCCATGCCTACATGAGGCGGTGGCGCTCTGCAGCATATCAGCCATATCGTGCATCGCCAAATCCCACCATATCAGATACAGGTATGGCAGAATCCTTCACGTATCGGTTATTCATAGTATGCGATAATTGATGTTGCATACCTTCTTTTTTGAAAATCTGTGATTAATTTATGAAAATGATATGCATTATGCATACAACTCCTTAATAAGGGAAACAAGGGGCAAAGCCAATGCATTCATGAACACTGCTTCCTTTTTTCTGATAATACACTTTTTGCAGTTTTGATGTTCAAGCTTGTAGTCTGAAAGTAGGGTAGATGTTGCCAAATAAGTAAAATGCATTAGGGGTACATGAACTTGTGAGGGTGTCTCACATAGGTCCATGAATTTATAAAACGCATTTAGAGGTCCCTAAATTAATTAAGTGGCTCATTAGAGGTCCAAGACACGTGTGGCATACCTACGTGGCGGACATGTCGGCAAAAAGAGGGAACATGTTGGATCTGACATTTTGTAATTAACCCCAGAAATCTCCCCATTCACATGCTCCCTTCTTATTGACTTAGAGGCGAAATGAATGGGGTGCGACTCCATGGCCACCGAACAGGGGCAGCGCAGCGCTGGTCGAGCATCGGAGGGCGGGCATGACCGAGCCTTGGTGGCGATTGAGTACGTTGATCGAGATGGGCGGGCGATGCATGGACATGGAGTTGTGGCCTCGAGTTAGCTGGGGGGCCTTTCGAATATGTTTTATATAATAATGTTACCTTTCCCAACTAGACCGAAAAGAGTGTGTGGCATCATGGACAGGGTGTATAGCTTGTAACAAGAGGAAGTTGGTTCGAATCCCAGCAGGCTTTTTTTTTCTCATCTCGTCCGTAAAAGTTTCAGTTTTTCACCACAGCCCACTGGATCTGCGCCCGCCTCCCTACTCCATTCACGCCGCCTCCTGCTCCACGAACACGCCTCGCCGCGCTGAGCAGATTGATAGCCGCGCTGCTCCTGCCAAGTCTGAGCAAGGTGCCCCTTAGCCTCCTAAGTGTCAATCAGTCTCGTGACAGTAGCAAGATCCATAAGGACCTAATTGAAAAAAGATCAGATCCAACATGTCGTCCGAGGAGTCCGCCACGTAGGCGTGCCACATGTGCGTTGGCCCTCTGATGAGCCACTTAATTAATTTAGAGACCTCTAAATGCATTTTAAAAGTTCGTGGACCTATGTGACACACCCTTACAAGTTCATGTACTCTCAATGCATTTTACTCTTGCAAAATTACTGATGAACTAAACATGCCAAAGTTATGCCTTTAAAGTTATCTATTTGTAACGAAAAAGTAGGTTCAATGATTAATGTATCGTGATTATCACAAGGCATATGTAGCAATTTTAATCTTCTTTCCAAAAGGAAGAATGCATTACTTCCTAAAAGTGTAATTCGGAGGGGTGGAACATGAAACTTACAAAAATGTTATCCACATCTTGCAAGAAGTCCACTTGATGAGTCACAAGAAAAACAGTCTTAGTCCTGAGTATGCCCTTCAGACATTCCTTCAGAACATAGCCAAATGTCAGAATACTGTTTAAGAACCAGGGTGAAATACTAGCCATAGTTATCTAGTTGACTGCAAGAGACTTTTGTAGTAACAAAAGTTACAGCAAAGAATAATCAGTGGAAATGAAGTACATCGTGTGTGTACAGGTCCCATACCATCATGATTCTGCATAAATTATGCATTCCTATTGACAAGATACATATCTCTTGAAAGAAGAGGCGCGGCTCTGGGCTGCAGCGGGTGCTAAAGGAATTTCTGCTATTATTAATTAGTACTTTATTTTTCCTTGCACCCTAGTTTGTTTCAGTTGGTTTTGTCTTGAGTGTGTTCTGGCTGCCTCTACAGGAGGTGTCTTTTGTAACTAAACTATCATATTTTTTCTGCTATCAATAGAATGTCGAACCTCCGAGTTTGGGGCTTCTAAAAAAAAGATATATATCTCTTGGTGCATTATGTTGGAATTTCTCACTATTGTTTAGAGTTGCAAAAATCTAGCCAATGTTTTTATAAGTTTGTTGCAATCATTTGAGTCTGAAGTCTGAACGAGTTCCATGAAGACCTATCACATCTTAAATCCCATTTTAGAAATTTTTCACCTCATTTGAACTTAAATAACCATATGAAATTTCCATTACAGAATATCAAAATAGAGAGAGAAAATAGGATTTACTGTGAAAATAGTTGATCCAGTATGAGCATCAACTGCGCTGAAAATATCATCAAGAAGATATATATCACAATCTTGATATACTGCTCTTGCAAGCTGGATCCGTTGTTTCTGACCCCCACTAAGATTGATCCCCCGTTCTCCTATTTCAGTCTGGTCACCAAACTCCATCATTTCCAAATCTTTTTCTAGGCAACAAGCATGTATGACTTCTGAATATCTCTGGGGATGCACTGGCTTTCCAAATAAAATGTTCTCTTGAATGGTTCCATTTCGGATCCAAGCGGTCTGAGCAACATATGCTGTGCTCCCGCATATGCAAACCTATATCAAAGAGAAATAGAGATAAGATGAAAATACTTATCTGAGAAGACATGTACATGATAGGTGAGGGTATACGATAGTTGGCTAAGAATCAGATGCTGAAAATGTATTTTGGTGTCTTAATGAAGAAATGAAAGAGATCTAAAATGTCTAGAGTTCATGCTGCATTTCTATTATGAAACTGTGTTCAGTGGCCAGTTTGACGGCCACACTGATATATTAACATCCATTCTTCATTTTGTTTTCCTAAAAATATTCAAGGTCAAAAAGTAACCACTGTCTGAAAGAAGCTAAGAACCAATTTTTAATAAGCAATGTGCTTCAACATCACTTAAAAATAGTTCAATCAGATCCAACCAAGTCAAAGAAATATAGCTACTCATTAATGTAAAAAAACAGTAGAAATAGCTGTCTCTTGCTACAATCGACAATCCTGGGTGGTTGTTGTAGCTGAACTGGTCATGCATGTCTGCTGAAGTATATTAGAGTATATGTTTGAGTGCTGGAACCCAACCTATTATAAATTCATAGTAGCAACATCTAATGTTGACCTAGTATTAGATTAACTAGCAGGTGGCAAGAAGTTCCAAGGCATCAAATTGCTTGTATTGGAAGGGTTCATGGCCAAGTCCAACCAGAATCCAGAATACTGGTCAGACGTATCAGCCTGTTCAGTCGCCCCATCGCTTCCAATGGGCGAAACCTGGACAGATCCCTTGGCACTGGATAGCACCCGCGCAAGCCCCAGCGCCCGATACCATTGGATCAGATGGCTTTGGATACCGCAAGAAGAACAATTGCGCAGGGGCAATAATGCCGGGTCAAAGTAAAGATTCGTCGATGCGCATCATCGGAACGAATTACCTTGTCAGCTGCGGTGCGGGTCAAAAGGTGTGTGCTCGCCGGGAAGCTACCGTCCGTGCGCCGCCGGGAACTCACCGTGTTTTTTTAGCTGAAGTTGGATAGGGAAGAGGAGTGACGCGCGCGATGGATGAGAAGATAGATCTCATCGTCCGATCATTAGTTGAAGGTCACGATTGACCCAGGTGAAAGTAAATTGGGGTTGCTAGTTTCCTAGATTTTTTACTTTTAACTTATTTGATTTGCAAAGGCATTAAAATTTTGTTTGACAGTGTGGAGGGATTTATGTGCAAGTTTTGCTCGTCATACGTTTTGAATCCGATGGCCAAACTCGCTTGCTTGCAGGATTGCACGGAACCTCTGCTTGCACAGCAGTCGGGCCCTTTACTTACGGGACCGACTACTGTGCAATCACTGTTTTTCTGCAATCCTGCAAGCAGGTTATATCGACCCTTGAATCGGGACCCAGTTATGAATCGGTGCGGTTCATGTCTCCAAGGGGTTAATTGCAAATTTTGTTTGACAGTGTGGAGGGATTTATGTGCAAGTTTTGCTCGTCATACGTTTTGAATCCGATGGCCAAACTCGCTTGCTTGCAGGATTGCACGGAACCTCTGCTTGCACAGCAGTCGGGCCCTTTACTTACACCTAGAAAATCGTATATATGGGCGTTAAAGATACATTTTTCCTACTTCTCTTCTCCATTGATATTCGAAATGAAGGCGAATGGAGATTTAAACTTGAATTTTCTTGGTTTATGTTGATCGAGTATCGAATTCAGCATTGGCCATGGATGAGAAATCAAGTGTTTCCGTACACTCACCTTGCCGGAGATCTTGTGCATCTCTCCCATGATGCAGGAGAGCAGCGACGACTTGCCGGAGCCGACGGTGCCGACCACGGCCGCGAGCTCCCCCTTCCTCACCTCCACGTCAATCCCCTTGAGCACCATCTCCATTCCCGGCTCCTCCCCTCGGCCATTCTGCTCAGCGCCACGGCCGTTCTCCTTCGTTATAAGGCTGGCCGGCACGTCCCACGCAAACACTCCCCCTTCCACTTTAACTGCCACCGAGCCGCCGGCAATGCCGACGACGCGCTCCACGGCCGTGCTGTCGATCTCGGCGTCCGTGAGGAACTTGTTGAGCCTGCCGAGCGACTGTAACACCCATATTTCATGTACAAAAATTTTCTCAAAACCCTTGATCATTGTAGTATGCATTTTTGTGTGAATTTTTGGTGTTCAAACGAGTAGCAAACGGTTCAAATTGAATTTGAATTCAAATCAAAAGAGAGAAAATGGAAAAAGAAAAAGAAAAGAATAAAACCCCCCTGTTGGGCCGATTTCTCCCCCTGGCCCAATTCCCCTCCCCTCTCCCGCCGGCCCAGCCGAACCCCCCTCTCTCTCCCTCTCTGCGCGGTGGACCCCGCATGTCATCCCCGACCCCGCTCAACCGTCGCCCCCCTCTCCTTCCCGCGCCGCGCAGGAAACCACCCCCCCGCGCCCACGATCAAACACCCCCGAACCCACTTCTCCCGGCAGTTTTCGAGCGCCCTTCGAAACCGCACACCCCCCTCCATACTTTAGAGGAGCCGACGCCCCATTTTCCCCTCTCCCCGAGCTCTCCCCGGAACCCTAGACCTCCATCACCGGTGAGTCGCCCGACGCTCGCGTTCCCGTCGCCATAGCCCTCCTCCTCCCTATTTTCTTGGCCTGACAAGATCACCTCTCCACCAGGAACGCGCCGGGCAAGAAATCTAAGGGAGATCACCGAGGTTTCATCAAGTCCGACGAGGTCCGACGCCAACCGCCGCCCTCCCTCGTCGCCGACTCATCTCCGGTCAATTTCACGCCCCAACACTCCCCTAGGTGAGTTACCCTACCCCTCCTCTCTCGATCCATGTACTCGGCGCACAGAATTAGCGTAGAGATCGCCGTTTGGGTGATCTCCGGCGAGATCACCGCCGGCAACCGTCGGGCGCCGCCGCGCCGCGCGCGCGCGCCGATTAGGGGCGACGTGGCCCAATCTGGACCGTCGGTTTCACCCCTACGGCCACGATTAGAAGGCCGTAACGGTTCGGCAAAATAAAATCTGGGCCGTTCGCTTCGAATCCAACGGCCAGCATTCAAAGCACCTTTTCCCGCCGCCAGCTTTACACCCAGGCCCCTGCAAACTTAGTTGCTACCCCCTGTGCTTCTCGGTAATTCAAATCTAGCCCCCAAAAATCACAGACTAGCCCCTGGAACCCTAAAAATTGGTTTTAATCATTTAATTAAGCATTCTAACCCCTGTAATTTGGTAGAATAGTGGATTTAGGCCCTGTGCAGTGTAGAAAACTATTTAATTAACCCCTGGACTTTTATTTAATTGCTGAATAGGGTTTTTAATTGTATTTAAGGTGTAGAAATTAGATAAAAATGATAAATAAGTGTAGGAATGCTATAAAAATTGGTTCTAAATTATTTGGTGCTGTGAATTAATTGTAGTGTTCAGATAAAATATATTTGGTCCCTGGATTAATTATTATAAATGTTTTAAAATACATTCTTTGCTATAGAAAATTCAATAAAAATGGTTTTAGGCTATAATAAAATCCCAAAATTGTAGGAAAAATATAAATTGCATATTTTGGCCTTGTTAAATGATAAATACCTCGTAGGGACGCATTAGTGTAGGATTTTGTGCCTATGTGTATGTGTGTATGCATTGTTTTGCGTGCCTTTACTTATTTAGCTTTATTGTATTCTTGCCATTGCTTGGGCATATATCTAGAGTCGTTCTACGACCCTAACCTCAACTTCCAAGACCAAGACTTCGTCAATTTCCAAGTCTCCAACGAAGGCAAGTGCCCTTGACCATCTTGTACCTATTTTAGGGACTTAGCTAGTTGCATGTTAATTAAATTGATGTCCTACTACATGTTTACATGCCCTGTTCCTTACCATTCCTTGTTACCTGAAATGGGTTGGGAAGTAGATAGGCTTTATTTATGCTTAGCCATGCTTATATGTTGGGATTGGGTTTTCATACAAATGTTCTATGCTCAACTTTATAGTACTTTAATTTGGTGATGAATAAACATAATGTTAGTGGATAGGAATCTGGTGGTTGGCTAGTTTTGGTATGGTGCATTTTGCACGAGACCCGGGATTGGGGTTTGTTACCACCGGATTCTAAGGACCGGTTTATGGAGGAAGCCACTAAGCCCTATAGTACCACCACGAGACTGAGATGGGGCAGCTTGGTCAATTAATTAGGTTTCTCCCGATGAACTGCTAGTGGTTGGATGGTGCGGGGAATGAGGCGGGTGATCTGCTCTTGGAACCGCAAGGCTCAAGAGGGGGCTCTGGGGCGGAGGGTTACTCCGAGAATCCCCAGTGGTGGAAACCTTAGAGGGCTAGCACTAATCGGGAGTACCTTTGTAAAGACCATGTTGTGATCTCCTGGCCTCACACCAAAGGAAGTGTGTAATGTGGTTAGCTACCACGGGCAATCAGGGAGGTTCACTTAGTCCACCTGGCAACAGGGGATGAAATCACTGCTTGTGGGGAAAGGGTACACTCTCTGCAGAGATTTGGTAAAACTGTCATGACAGCCGTGCTCACGGACAAGAGCGGCTTGGGGCCAGTTCATAATTAGACTATGGGTGGGAAATGATGGTTCATTATGATGCAAGTACTTTCATTATCATTAATCATGTGTTATTTATTTATTGAATTATGATATTGATAATTGAAAGCTAAGGATAGGTTCTAAGCATAGTGCTAAGCCATATTTGGCCTTTCCTTGCCCTAGCCAATCATGTCATTCTCTTCCCGCACTTGCTGAGTACTCTATGTACTCAAGCGTTTAATTCTCCTTTAGAGTATGAAGAAGAAGAAGCTGCACCGGAGGATTTCTACGTCAACCCGGAGGACTTGGCCTAGGCTGGCGACCTCACGCGCAACGGCTGCCTGTGGAGACGAAGCCCGCTTATCTATCTTGCTTTCATTAGTGTTGAACTGTTTAGTGTTGTGAATATTTGTGGTGTGTATTTGTAGACCTTCGGGTCGTTCTGTAAGACTATTTATGTAATCAAACATGGCAATGTAATGGTATTTCACTTTCGTCAACGCATGTACGATTCAACTGATCCTGGCGTACATGTGATTAGCGTCTGTTCATCTTTACGATGACCGGGCGTGACAATGTGGTATCAGAGCCGTGTTGCCCGTAGGACGCAAGCCTAGTTAGAAATGGCCGAAAATTAAGGACTATACTATTTTCGTATGAAATAGTATTTCCAAAACTTTGTGCTCTCCACCTCAACCCTTGTGCTTCTTACCTTGCTTTGCTTATTGTTTTTATTCTAACTTGATTTATTAATTATTAATCTCACTCTCTTCTTTTCAAATGTTTGTAGATGGCGCGGACCAAGCAGACGGCCCGTAAGTCGACTGGAGGTCGTGTCCCTCAGCACGCCCTAGCCAGTCGCTCCGCACCTTACACACCCCGGAGGGAGACGACTCTGCTCTCCAACGGGAGTGCTGCTTCAAGGATGCGCGTCCGTCTTCGTTCTCTTCTTCGAGCTGCGGGGTACCGTGAGTACCGTGTCCGCTTAGTCTACCACACCACTAGGGTCTTTGCACCCTATACTGGTGAGCTGGAGTGGACTTCTCAGCTGGCCGTCTACTACGACTCGGAGTTGCTGCACTCGCACTTCTCTCCGGCCTGGAGGAGCTCCCAGCGTGCAGCTGAGGAGGACGCCACGTGGGAGGCGACCACCTACTGGAGCCACGCCCACAGGTTCCTTCTTGGGTGCACGGAGCACGCGTACACCCCTCAGCGCCCTAGTGGCACAGCTGCCTTCACTGGACGTGACGTCGAGGGACGCTTGACTCACCCCCAGTGCGAGAGGCTGGTGGACGACGTTGTGGAGTTGTCTTCGCGACTCCAGCGTTGTCAGCAGGAGCTGCAGGACAGCAGGGACCTGGTCGACCGCTACGAGCGACTTCGACGACGCTACACGAGGATCACTGGAGTTGATCCTAACTCTCCGCAGTACGCTTCGGACGTGGAGCCTTGGGACCCGAACTCTCCGGATCGCCGCATGAACTCCCCCGAGAACTCAAGAGAAGACTCAGAAGAAGAAGACCCGGAGATGGAGGTTGAGGAGGACTCCGACGAGTAGGAGTGGACTCGTTTCCCCGCTGGATGACTCAGGACAGTTATCCTTAGTTTGTAGGAGCGTGTAGCTACGCCCTCTCTAGTCTTGAGTTGTGTCTTTTATGTTGTTATGCTAGTAGTTGCTTTATGTTGTGTGTGTTGGTTGCGACATGAGTTGTGGAATGCTTCGGCATCCTGTCCACATCCATGTCTTTAGTCTTGTTTATGTGTCGTGTGAGTGGTGGAATGCTTAGGCATCTTGTCCACCTCCACACTAGTTGATTAATGAACTTGCTTTATGTCTATTACCCTTGATGCATATAGTTGGGACCGTGTTACCCTAGCATATCCTTTCTCATCTCATCTATTATTCTAAAACCTCAATGAACTTCTCTATCACAGATGACTGGACGAGGAAGAGGTAGAGGCCGTGGTCGTGGTAACCCACCTCTGGATGAAGAACTTGGAGGTGTCCCTGGATGGAATGCAAGGGGTGCTCGAGGAGCCCCAGCCTCTCAACAAATGCAACAGATGATGGCTCTTCAGACCCAACTACTTAACAACCTCACCCAGATTGTCACCAACCTGCAACAAGCCCCACCCCCACCACCACCAAACTACAACCTTCCGCCACCACCACCTTTTCCACCGAGGTCCTTCCTTAGGGACTTCCTGAACACCCATCCACCCACTTTTGCCACCGTTACCGAACCCATGGACGCCGATGATTGGCTCCGTACCATTGATAGCAAGCTGAGGCTCATCCACTGTGAAGGAAGGGAGAAAGTGCTACTAGCCTCCCATCAACTTCAAGGACCAGCAGCTGACTGGTGGACCGCCTTCACCGAAGCCCACCAGGACCCGGAAAATATTACATGGGAAGAATTCCGAACCAACTTCCGCAATCACTTCGTACCTGAAGGAGAGATACAAGCCAGGCGTGAAGAGTTCCTGATGCTAAAGCAAGGCCGTATGACTGTGAGGGCCTACCTGAATGCCTTCACCCAGCTATCCCGCTATGCCCCAACAGACGTGGACACCGACGCCAAGAAGCAATTCCGCTTCAAGAACGGGCTGGACAAAGAGTTAAAGTTCGCCATGTTTTCCAGTGACTACGGCGACTTCCAGAAGTTAGTTGACAAAGCTTTTGAAGTGGAGAGGACTAAGAAGGAACTGGATGATGATGAAAGAAAGAGGAAGTTGACTTTAGCAGCACATGCCTCTAGCAGCAATGTACGCCCCCGTCTCAACCCTCCACCTACAACTCACATGACTCGTCCCATGAACTACTCGGGACAAAGGTATCCCAACTCCAACTACAGGCCACCCACCCCTTACAACCAGCCAATGCGCCAGCAGCAGCAGCAGCAGCAGCAGCAGCAGCCACCACGCCAGCCAATGCAACCCCCACGCCAGCAGATGCAGCCACCCCGCCCTTCAGCCCCAACTAACCGTCCAAGTGGCCAACCCCCAAGAAACCAGTCAGGAGGCAACAAGGGCCCAAATAATGCTGCAGGAGTACAATGCTACAAGTGCGGAGAATGGGGACACTATGCCAGCAGTTGTCCAAAGAAGCAGCAGAACCCAACTGGCCGTGTCAACCATGTGACTCTGGAGCAAGCACAGGAAGCACCTGATGTGGTGATCGGTACGTTCTCTGTCAACTCCCACCCCGCCACCATATTGTTTGATTCGGGTGCTACACATTCATTCATATCCAAGGATTTCATAAAGAAGCATGACATGGTAGTTACATTCTTGAATGGGCCATTATTGATAAACTCTCCTGGAGGAGAGATGGTGGCAAGGCATCTATGCCGAAAAGTGAGTATAAACATAAGGGGGGTAGTCTTTTGGGCCAACCTAATAGTGTTGGACTCACAAGGATTAGATATCATTCTGGGAATGGACTGGTTGACAAAGAATCAAGGAGTAATTCATTGTGCAACTAGAACAGTCTGCTTAACACACCCGGATGGCACCACAGTGGAATTCAAGCCAGATCAGACACAAGAAGCAATAGTACAATTCAATCACCTTGAGAGTACCAAAGACATCAGGGTTGTGAAAGAATTTCCGGATGTATTCCCAGATGACTTGCCAGGTATGCCCCCTGATCGAGAGATTGAATTTATCATTGAATTAGTGCCTGGAACGGCCCCAATATATAAGAGGCCATATAGAATGGATGCTAAACAATTAGCTGAACTAAAGGATCATATTGAGGAGTTATTGGCAAAAGGATATATTCGCCCGAGCTCATCGCCTTGGGGAGCACCAGTCATATTTGTACCTAAGAAGGATGGAACTCAAAGGTTGTGTGTGGACTATCGTGCTTTAAATGAGGTAACCATCAAGAATAAATACCCACTACCCAGGATTGAAGATTTATTTGATCAATTAAGAGGAGCATGTGTGTTTTCCAAGATTGATCTTCGTTCGGGCTACCATCAACTGAAGATTAGACCGTCGGATATTCCCAAGACGGCATTTGTCTCTCGGTATGGATTGTATGAGTATACAGTCATGTCATTTGGATTGACCAATGCTCCGGCGTATTTTATGTATCTTATGAACAAGGTTTTCATGGAGTACTTGGACAAGTTCGTAGTGGTATTCATCGATGACATACTTATCTACTCCAAGACGGAAGAAGAGCATGAGGAGCACCTCAGGATGGCCCTACAGAAGCTTCGCCAACATCAACTGTATGCCAAACTTAGCAAGTGTGAGTTTTGGCTAAAGGAGGTATCATTTTTGGGACATGTCATATCCGAAGGAGGTATAGCAGTGGATCCAGGCAAAGTGGCCGATGTCCTTAAGTGGGAAACACCTGAGAGTGTACATGATATAAGAAGATTCTTAGGTATGGCTGGTTATTACCGTCGATTCATCGAGGGATTTTCAAAGATCTCTCGACCACTAACCAAGTTGCTTGAGAAAGGAGTTGCTTTCAAGTGGACCCCCGAATGTGAGGTAAGCTTCGCCGAATTGAAGAAGAGGTTAACCAGTGCACCGGTATTGGTGATGCCCGATATGCAAAAGGAGTTTGTGGTCTATTGTGACGCATCTGGTCATGGTTTAGGATGTGTCTTAATGCAAGGAGGACATGTGGTGGCCTACGCTTCAAGACAGCTTCGGAAACATGAGAGGAACTATCCAACACATGACTTAGAATTGGCAGCTGTTGTTCATGCTTTGAAGATATGGAGACATTACTTAATGGGAAAAAGGACGGAGATATATACAGATCACAAGAGCTTGAAGTACATATTTACACAGCCGGATCTTAACCTCAGGCAACGTCGCTGGTTGGAATTAATCAATGATTTTGATGTGGGAATCAACTACCATCCAGGCAAGGCTAATGTGGTCGCTGATGCTCTAAGCAGGAAGGGACAAAGCAATAACTTGTCAGTACAAGCTCTTCAACCCCAGCTATGTGAAGAGTTTGCAAGGTTAAATCTATGTCTAGTGTCTAGCACTGAAGCAGTTGCTATGGAAGTGGACTCAACCCTCGAGCGTGATATACGAGAAGGGCAGAAGAATGATGAGAAGGTCAAGGAGATCAAACAGTTGATGAAGAAGGGGAAAGCTCCGAACTTTAGAGAGGATGAACAAGGAACCTTATGGCTTGGAAAGAGGATTTGTGTTCCAGATGTCAAGGAGATTAAAGAGTTGATATTAAGAGAAGCTCATGACTCATCATACTCCATCCACCCCGGAAGCACCAAGATGTATCAAGACCTTAAAGATCGATATTGGTGGCATGGAATGAAACGGGATGTAGCCGAATATGTGGCCATATGTGATACATGTCAATTGATTAAGGCGGAACATCAAAGACCAGCAGGGTTATTACAACCAATCAAAGTGCTAGAATGGAAATGGGAAGAAATAAGTATGGACTTCATCGTGGGACTACCAAGAACACAATCTGGATATGATTCTATATGGGTTATTGTGGACCGTCTAACTAAAGTGGCTCACTTTATTCCTGTGAAAGAGACCTACAACGGCCCCAAGTTGGCGGAACTGTACATCTCCAGGATTGTATGCTTACATGGAGTTCCTAAGAAGATCATCTCAGACAGAGGCACTCAATTCACCTCAAGATTCTGGCAGAAGTTACATGAATCAATGGATACCCGTCTAAATTTCAGTTCGGCGTATCATCCTCAAACTGATGGTCAGACAGAACGCACCAACCAGATATTAGAAGACATGTTGAGAGCGTGTGCTTTGAAGAATAGCAAGAGTTGGGACAAGAATCTGCCATATGCCGAATTCTCTTACAACAACAGCTATCAAGCCAGTTTGAAGATGTCTCCTTTTGAAGCATTGTATGGGCGAAAATGTAGGACACCGTTGTTTTGGAATCAAACTGGGGAAAGTCAAGTCTTTGGGCCTGACGTATTACAAGAGGCTGAAAGACAAGTACAAGAAATTCGGAAGAATCTAAAGGCAGCTCAAACAAGACAGAAGAGTTATGCGGATACACGAAGACGCGATCTCACATTTGAAGTTGGTGACTATGTGTACTTGAAGGTGTCACCTATGAGAGGATTGAGAAGATTCAAAGTAAGAGGCAAGCTGTCACCCCGATACATTGGCCCGTTCAAGATACTCGAAAGACGAGGTGAAGTGGCATATCAACTTGAGCTTCCGCCACACCTGGCAGATGTGCACAATGTGTTCCACGTGTCACAGCTTAAGAAGTGTTTAAGAGTGCCTGAAGAGCAATTGCCCATGGAAGCCGTGGATGTACAGGAGGACTTGTCTTATGTAGAGCAGCCTGTCAAAATACTTGAGACACTAGAAAAAGTCACGAGGAACAAAGTCATTCGCATGTGTAAAGTGCAATGGAAACATCATTCCGAGGCAGAAGCAACCTGGGAAAGAGAAGAAGCTCTCAAGGCGGATTTCCCTCATCTATTCTCTTAGAACGTCCGAATCTCGAGGGCGAGATTCCTTTTAAGGGGGGTAGAGTTGTAACACCCATATTTCATGTACAAAAATTTTCTCAAAACCCTTGATCATTGTAGTATGCATTTTTGTGTGAATTTTTGGTGTTCAAACGAGTAGCAAACGGTTCAAATTGAATTTGAATTCAAATCAAAAGAGAGAAAATGGAAAAAGAAAAAGAAAAGAATAAAACCCCCCTGTTGGGCCGATTTCTCCCCCTGGCCCAATTCCCCTCCCCTCTCCCGCCGGCCCAGCCGAACCCCCCTCTCTCTCCCTCTCTGCGCGGTGGACCCCGCATGTCATCCCCGACCCCGCTCAACCGTCGCCCCCCTCTCCTTCCCGCGCCGCGCAGGAAACCACCCCCCCGCGCCCACGATCAAACACCCCCGAACCCACTTCTCCCGGCAGTTTTCGAGCGCCCTTCGAAACCGCACACCCCCCTCCATACTTTAGAGGAGCCGACGCCCCATTTTCCCCTCTCCCCGAGCTCTCCCCGGAACCCTAGGCCTCCATCACCGGTGAGTCGCCCGACGCTCGCGTTCCCGTCGCCATAGCCCTCCTCCTCCCTATTTTCTTGGCCTGACAAGATCACCTCTCCACCAGGAACGCGCCGGGCAAGAAATCTAAGGGAGATCACCGAGGTTTCATCAAGTCCGACGAGGTCCGACGCCAACCGCCGCCCTCCCTCGTCGCCGACTCATCTCCGGTCAATTTCACGCCCCAACACTCCCCTAGGTGAGTTACCCTACCCCTCCTCTCTCGATCCATGTACTCGGCGCACAGAATTAGCGTAGAGATCGCCGTTTGGGTGATCTCCGGCGAGATCACCGCCGGCAACCGTCGGGCGCCGCCGCGCCGCGCGCGCGCGCGCCGATTAGGGGCGACGTGGCCCAATCTGGACCGTCGGTTTCACCCCTACGGCCACGATTAGAAGGCCGTAACGGTTCGGCAAAATAAAATCTGGGCCGTTCGCTTCGAATCCAACGGCCAGCATTCAAAGCACCTTTTCCCGCCGCCAGCTTTACACCCAGGCCCCTGCAAACTTAGTTGCTACCCCCTGTGCTTCTCGGTAATTCAAATCTAGCCCCCAGAAATCACAGACTAGCCCCTGGAACCCTAAAAATTGGTTTTAATCATTTAATTAAGCATTCTAACCCCTGTAATTTGGTAGAATAGTGGATTTAGGCCCTGTGCAGTGTAGAAAACTATTTAATTAACCCCTGGACTTTTATTTAATTGCTGAATAGGGTTTTTAATTGTATTTAAGGTGTAGAAATTAGATAAAAATGATAAATAAGTGTAGGAATGCTATAAAAATTGGTTCTAAATTATTTGGTGCTGTGAATTAATTGTAGTGTTCAGATAAAATATATTTGGTCCCTGGATTAATTATTATAAATGTTTTAAAATACATTCTTTGCTATAGAAAATTCAATAAAAATGGTTTTAGGCTATAATAAAATCCCAAAATTGTAGGAAAAATATAAATTGCATATTTTGGCCTTGTTAAATGATAAATACCTCGTAGGGACGCATTAGTGTAGGATTTTGTGCCTATGTGTATGTGTGTATGCATTGTTTTGCGTGCCTTTACTTATTTAGCTTTATTGTATTCTTGCCATTGCTTGGGCATATATCTAGAGTCGTTCTACGACCCTAACCTCAACTTCCAAGACCAAGACTTCGTCAATTTCCAAGTCTCCAACGAAGGCAAGTGCCCTTGACCATCTTGTACCTATTTTAGGGACTTAGCTAGTTGCATGCTAATTAAATTGATGTCCTACTACATGTTTACATGCCCTGTTCCTTACCATTCCTTGTTACCTGAAATGGGTTGGGAAGTAGATAGACTTTATTTATGCTTAGCCATGCTTAGATGTTGGGATTGGGTTTTCATACAAATGTTCTATGCTCAACTTTATGGTACTTTAATTTGGTGATGAATAAACATAATGTTAGTGGATAGGAATCTGGTGGTTGGCTAGTTTTGGTATGATGCATTTTGCACGAGACCCGAGATTGGGGTTTGTTACCACCGGATTCTAAGGACCGGTTTATGGAGGAAGCCACTAAGCCCTATAGTACCACCACGAGACTGAGATGGGGCAGCTTGGTCAATTAATTAGGTTTCTCCCGATGAACTGCTAGTGGCTGGATGGTGCGGGGAATGAGGCGGGTGATCTGCTCTTGGAACCGCAAGGCTCAAGAGGGGGCTCTGGGGCGGAGGGTTACTCCGAGAATCCCCAGTGGTGGAAACCTTAGAGGGATAGCACTAATCGGGAGTACCTTTGTAAAGACCATGTTGTGATCTCCTGGCCTCACACCAAAGGAAGTGTGTAATGTGGTTAGCTACCACGGGCAATCAGGGAGGTTCACTTAGTCCACCTGGCAACAGGGGATGAAATCACTGCTTGTGGGGAAAGGGTACACTCTCTGCAGAGATTTGGTAAAACTGTCATGACAGCCGTGCTCACGGACAAGAGCGGCTTGGGGCCAGTTCATAATTAGACTATGGGTGGGAAATGATGGTTCATTATGATGCAAGTACTTTCATTATCATTAATCATGTGTTATTTATTTATTGAATTATGATATTGATAATTGAAAGCTAAGGATAGGTTCTAAGCATAGTGCTAAGCCATATTTGGCCTTTCCTTGCCCTAGCCAATCATGTCATTCTCTTCCCGCACTTGCTGAGTACTCTATGTACTCAAGCGTTTAATTCTCCTTTAGAGTATGAAGAAGAAGAAGCTGCACCGGAGGATTTCTACGTCAACCCGGAGGACTTGGCCTAGGCTGGCGACCTCACGCGCAACGGCTGCCTGTGGAGACGAAGCCCGCTTATCTATCTTGCTTTCATTAGTGTTGAACTGTTTAGTGTTGTGAATATTTGTGGTGTGTATTTGTAGACCTTCGGGTCGTTCTGTAAGACTATTTATGTAATCAAACATGGCAATGTAATGGTATTTCACTTTCGTCAACGCATGTACGATTCAACTGATCCTGGCGTACATGTGATTAGCGTCTGTTCATCTTTACGATGACCGGGCGTGACAGCGACACGAACGCCTGCATGGACGAGACGATCGTCTGCGGGAAGTTGCGCATGGGGCCGTCGAGCATGCCGAAGAAGGCCGTGGCCGTGAACACCTTGCCGGCGTCGAGCTCCCCTCCGGAGGCAAGGTACGTCCCGAACACGAGCACGGTCATGGCGAGCGGGCCGCTAGAGAACACCACGTTGTTGGCGCACATGAAGAGCATGATCTTGCGCAGCCACCCGAGCTCGTCCAGCCGGAGCTCGCGCACCTTGTCGCCGAACGTCTCCTCCCACGCCTGCAGCTTGATGACGCGCATGTGGTTGAGCATCTCGGTGATGGCCTTGATGCGGCTGTCGCGGACGCCGAGGAACTTGAGCTGGTAGTTGAGATTGAGCTTGTTGGCGAACGCCGTGATCACGGTCACCCCGGCGATCACGGCCAGCGTCATGAGCACGGCGGGTCCGAGGTAGTCGTACAGGAGGAGAAGCGCCACCACGATCTGCAGCGGCATGAGCCACAGCCCGTGGAGGCCTTGCATGACCGACGACACCATGCCGGCGTCCACCTGCATGTAGTTCACGATGGCGCCGGTGCCGTGCGCGCCGGTGGACAGGCGCAGCGACTTGCGGTACAGCGCCGTCTGCATCGCGCCGCGGATGCGCATCCCCAGCAGCTGCCCCTGGAAGTTGTAGTGGTGCGACGCCAGAGTCTGCACCGCTTTGCCGACGAGCAGGATTAGCACTAGCCGGAGTCCCTCCCACGCCGTGCCGCCGCGGCGAATGAACTCAACAAACTGGTCGATGAGGGATGGGCCGACATACATGGCCGCCATGCGAGCGAGGCCGAGCGCGGCGGTCAGTACGAGCTGCGGCCAGAAGGATAACCACAGCGCAACGCCCACCGGGTGCCGTGACTCCTGCGCCGGCCAGTTGGACATGAACAGAGCGTACGACGCCTGGGCGCGGTGGCCGGCGGAAACCGGGGGAACGTCATTGGCGGTGAGGGAACCTGCTGCGTATCCCTTGTCGATGAGCGAGTTGACCCAGCTGAACGTCGCGCGCGAAAGGAACGACGCGGCGGCGCACGACGTGGCGTCCGGCTCCGCGCCGGCGTGCTCTGCCTCTGCGTCACCTTCACCCGCGCCGGCGTCGTCACGGCCCGTGAAGCCGGCGACCGCGACGTAGGCCAGAGGCAGCGAGACGAGCAGGCCGGCGAAGGCGAGACCGTCGTTGGGGTAGAGCAGCGAGCCGTCTGCGCCGCGGACCGCCGCGGAGGCGGAGGAGAGCGCGGCGCCGAGGGCGGACGCGAGCCAGAACACGCGGAGGCGCGTAGCGGGGGCGGCTCGTCCCGCTCCTCCACCTCTCCCCGAGGAGAAGAAGACGGTCCACGCGGCCGCGCCGTGAGCGGCGGCGTGGGCCGCGAGGAAGGCGGACTCCACGGCGCGCCAACCTGGCGCGCTCGGCAGGCGCAGCACCAGGAGCGCGAGCGCGAGGAGGACCACCGACGCCGCGGCGAGGACCGCGGACGCCCCGAGCGCGACGACCGCGTAGCGGGAGAAGATGGCCGGCGGTATTGATAAAGTTGCAACTACACATGCTAGCAAGTTGTTGAATAAGGTTTAGGGTTCTAGCCCGAGGATTTCTAGACGTTAAGTAAGATTAAGGCATACTTATTTGGCTTGGAGCTTTTGAGCTTGTGGCTGAATAACTGCTTTTCTAACTTCTTCGTCTTGTGATAGTTGGATTTTTACAATCGACTTTTCTAATAAATTTTACCTTCTCATCGCACCAAGTGTTTGTTTGTTTCAATTTTTTGGACCAGATTTATGTAAAATATCCTGAATACCAACTAAAGGGGTTTTCTGCAAAGCATATTCTTAAAATTCAGTAGATTTCCTCAATACAAGTTGGAATATTTTTCTAACCCAGATTTTCCATATCTCTCATCCAACTATTGAAGAAAAATTACCTGCTTGTCACTATTTCCACATCTGAATCATTTTAGCTCTTTTTCTTTCTCTCAATCCACAATAGTTTCTTCAAAACTTACAGCTAAAATCATATTTTTGGTAATCCACTGCTAAACAAAACACACCCTGAAAGTAAAAAAATATATTAGCTAGCCTGTCAATATTTAGTTGATTTCGTTAAAAGTCAGCTTAATTGTTGGGTTATTTATTTAGATCTATGGTTGTTAACAACTAAATTATACAAAAGTTAAAACAACTAAGAGGCTTTGAGGAAAGGTTGTGGAGGTAGGTCCTCTACAAGATTTTCTAATTTTTCTTGCTAGTGACAATGAAAATAAAAATGTTTGATTTTGATAAAAAAATGCTTATGATTTATGACAAAGAGAGTGACGTGAGGATACATGGCTCCCAAAAAATCCGCCGGCAAAGTTCGACATCTTTTTAGGACAGTGAAGCGAAAAGGCAACTCAATTTGTGGAAGTCGAGCGAAAGGCTCAAAATACACAGTATGATAATAACTGCGTGCAAGGGGCTCCATAAGACTACGTACTACCAATGCTTAATTAGACTTTTTTTTTTCCAAGAGACATGGCTGCTTTTCTCCACCCATCGTCCGTTAGTCTTCCTCCGCTAACGACCACCGGTGCATCCTCGTCGCCATTATCCACTCGCCGCCTACGGCCAATAACCCTCCCCCTTCCCCGCGTCCACTGCTGCGCGCGTCGGGCCCCACACCCGCCCGCCGCCGGGAGGGAGGCGGCTGCTGCTGCTGCTGCTTCGTGGACGGAGAAGCTTGTCGGCGCCGTGCCATGGAAGACCGCGGTCTCCGGCGCGCTCGTCCTCGCCGCCTCCTTCGCCTGCTGTAAGCTCTCTTTTGGTATTTCTGTTGCGTCTCAAGTTTTACAATGCCTGATGACGGAAGGACATGAGTTCGGAATTGCTGTACCGTTTGCCATTGGTTTCAATGCCGCTTCTTCTACCTGATTTCTAAATTTTTTATTTTGTTGTACTTCTCATCTTACTAGCATGTCTATATATCTTTTCCAGTAAAGTTGCCTTCTGTTCATTAGAACACCTGAGGTAACGTCCATTACTTGCAGTTGCCGGTTCAGTCGATGCCAGGTCTGGGGTAAACAAACCAGAATTGCTTCCTAAAGAATTTACTACTGTCATCGATGTTGCTGATTTTCTCTCATCAGGCCAGGTAATTCCAATCCACAAATGCTCAATATTTGTTTCTTTACAGGTGCTACAAAATTTGTATCCAAACAATACGGACCACTAAAGATGAAAAGTAGATATGGAATCATTAGACTAATAAAGTTTCATTCACACTAGGTTTCCAACCCGGTTACATTTCAAATTGAAACAGCCTGAGTGACCTACATATTTTGTTTTCCAGGAAGAAGAGAAAGCATTATATAACTGCTAAGTGTCTGATGAAGGTGCTTTACGTGGTAGTGTTAGTGTCTCTTTGAGCCGTTAGCTTAACTTGCTATATACTCCTTCTGTTCTAAAATTGATGTGGTTAGGACAACAAATCAAGTTCAATATTGATGACAATTTAAAAACAAAGGGAGTATACCTTTTGAAATACCTTATCCATATACTTCTGTAAGTACTTATCTTCTCATCTTAACATATGTAAGTAAAGAGGAAACTTGCCTAACTCATTTTATGTTCTACCTGGAGTACACTTGATCTTGTTAATTGCACATTAATTGTAGTAGTTTCGTTAACTTTTTCCTAGGAAATCCGTTTGCGCCAAGAGATAGAGGACCTGGAGAAGGATACAGGGTACAAGTTAAGAGTTCTTGCACAAAATTATCCTGATACACCTGGTGAGAATTTCTTTCCATATTGGTAGGATTATTGGCCTTGCTTGTGTTAGTTGTGTGGTATCATGGCATGTGATCAAAGTTTCCTAACTTGGGCATATAATCTTTATTCTCTCCTATAACGTCTTGACTGGCCATGAGTCAATTATCAGATTTGTTTCTTGTACTTCCATGAAGCATGATTCCTTTTTTTCTTTTGCTAATGTTCGCTACACTGTAAATGACTAAATTAGCCTCTTGGGGCCTTTCATTTTAGTATATATATCCATTTTTCTAAGTTGGTAGTAATTAGTAAATTGCACTTCTATAGTATAGCACTGTGTTAGTATTCTTGAGATGGCAGGGTTGTTGTCTATGGCAAAGTTTCTACAATATATCATATAAATTATAAATGTCAACCCAATTCCCTGGAAACTTAGTGCAATGCAATATTCCTGATTATTATGTAGCCTTCGTGTGGTGTTTTTATTTTTTATTTTGTTCAATGCTAGTTTGGTTTATGGTAACAGACTGTAGGTCGGGAACAATGGATATCCTGTATTTCTGAACTATGTCGGGAACGGTGGATATCTTGTATTTCTGAACTTCATGCAGTTCAATTTATTATACTTCACTCCTTTCTCGTCAATATTATGCTATATTGTCCTGGGTCTCTCTGTATTGCTTATTGCAGGGGTAACCCTTGCCTTGTATAATCCTTCCCTAGACCCCACATTGTGTGGGAGCTTCCAGCATTGGTTCTTCCTTTTATTCTTTCAATTAAATATTAGACAACTATTATATACTGTAATAATGTTCTATATGACCATTCTTTCTGTTGGACCGTGTATGTGGAGTGTATTGGGCCAGACCCATGTATGTAGCCTTGAGGGCTATATGTACCTTTGACACTTCATTATGAAACCCTAATCTATTTTCCTTCCACTCTAATATGGTATCAGACTAGGCTTCTCTCCTCTCTCTCCTCTGCTTCCGCCGCCAGGCACCCTCCGCCCGCGCCGCCCTCCCCGCCGCCAGGCCACCTCCGCCCGCGCCGCCCTCCCCGCCGCCGGCCGCGCCGCTGCCAAAGGCCGCGCCGCCGCCGCTGGAGCCTCCGCGCTGCCGCGACGCCCTCCCTGCCGTCGGTCGCGCTGTCTCCTGCGCTGCTGCGCCGTCCGCGCGCCGCCTCCAGTCGCCCCCCCTCTCTGCCTCCCCATGCTTCAGCCGCCAGGCACACCGGCGCCGCCGCTCACTGGCGCGCCGCCGGCGTGCAGCTGACGCTGCTCTCCTTCCCCCTCTGGCCGCCGCCCCCCTGTACGTTGGCTTTGCCGGCCACCACCGGCATGGGGGTGGCCGGATCTGGCTCCGCCGCCTCTGGAACCGTCGCCGCCGGCCTGGGGGTGGCCAGATCCGTCGTCGTCCATGGTCCTGTGGCCTACCCCGCAACCGCCGGCCCGCCGCCGGCCGCCGCCACCATCAGGCCACCTCGAGCCTCAGCACCGCCGCTGCCGGCCGGTGTTCCCGGCCTACCTTCCTCCCTGTCCGTTCTGGATCCGGCAGGCGTCACCCCGACGCTGTTGTTCTGGCTGGCGTGGTCGCCGCAGCCGTCTGCCGGGCTATCACCACGCTCTTACGCCGCCGCCGCAGCCGCGCACTGCCGCTCCGCCCTCGTGTTTTTATGCTCTGTTGTGGCCGAGGTCCAGGCCCAATGCCATCTGGCCTGGATCCAGATCCGCACCGCCGACTGTTGGAGTTGCGACCACGACCTCTCACGGGTTGAGGCACCATGCGTCTCGACCCTCTGCTCTGCCTACTGGGTTTCGGGGAATCCACCTGCTGGTCCGAGCGGGCTGCCTTCCTCCCTGGCGCCGCCATCGCCGTGGCATGTCGCGACCCGTGCTACACCGTCGGTCTACTTGCAGGGTCTCACGCCATCCGGTCCTAACTGGGTGGTGGACTCTGGTGCCTCTTACCACACCACTCCTGACGCCGGTATACTCTCTTCTACCCGCCCTTCCCACCCCTCTCATCCTTCATCTATCGTTGTTGGGAATGGGTCGGTTCTTCCGGTCATCTCAGTAGGTGACTCGGGTTCGTCGAGTTTCTTTCAGCTTCGTGATGTTCTTGTTGCTCCTGACATCATTCAACACCTTCTTTCTGTTTGTCGTTTTACCACTGACAACTATGTTTCCATCGAGTTCGATCCTTTCGGTTTATCTGTAAAGGAGCTTACTACTCAGCGTCTTCTTTTTCGCTGTGAGAGCTCGGGACCTCTGTACACGATGCGTCTTCCAGCTTCCGCTCCGCCTCTTGTCCTGACTACGACAACCTCTTCGACCATCTGGCATCGTCGGCTTGGTCATCCCGACATTGATGCTATGTCGAAGTGTCTGGTAGTTCAGTGATTTCGTGTACTCGGGGTACTCATGAGTCTCTTTGCCATGCTTGTCAGTTGGGCCGCCACGTTCGACTTCCTTTTTCGCACTCTGTCACTCGTGTTGAGCACATCTTTGATCTGATTCACTGTGATCTTTAGACATCTCCTATTCTCAGTGTTTCTGGCCTTAAGTATTACTTGGTCGTCGTTGATGATTTCTCACACTATTCGTAGACTTTTCCCTTGCGACAGAAGTCTGATACTTTCGGCACTCTCTCTCACTTCTTCGCTTGGGTGTCCACCCAGTTTGGACGCACGATCAGGGCGGTCCAGTGCGACAACGGGCGCGAGTTTGACAACTCTGCGTTCTGTGACTTCCTTCTTTCTCACGGTGTTCAGTTGCGCATGTCTTGCCCGTACACTTCTCCCTAGAACGGCAAGGCTGAGCGCATGATTCGGACCACCAACGATGTCATGCGCTCCCTGATGTTCCAGGCTTCTACTCCTGCTCGCTACTGGGCGGAGGCGCTTCACACCGCCACCTACCTCATTAATCGTCTTCCTACTAAGACGATTAGTGCTCACACTCCTCATTTCGCTTTGTTCGACACCCCTCCTCTTTACGACCACCTTCGAGTCTTCGGGTGCGCTTGCTACCCTAACCTCTCCGCCACAGCTCCTCATAAACTTGCGCCTCGCTCGACTCGGTGTGTCTTTCTTGGGTACTCCCCTAACCATAAGGGGTAGCAGTGTCTTGATCTTACCACCCGTCGTATCTTGGTCTCTCGACACGTCGTCTTCGACGAGTCCTCTTTTCCTTTTTTCTCTTCTTCTTCCTCTTCGTCCTCTGACTCTGCCGCTGAGTTGGCTTCCCTCTTCCCCACTGACCTTGACGCCGCTCCCATACGGCGATCTTGTTTTTTTACCTTCTGCAGGTTACTCACCTGTTGCGCCACGCGCGGCCTCAGCACCTTCCACGCCGCCTGATGTGCCTTCTATGGCATCGGCGTCCCTGCAGCCACCTGTTGCGCCACGCGCGTCCCCGACGCCCCCTGCGTCGCCACGCGCGGCCCCGGCGTCCCTGACGCCACCTGCGCTGCCACGTGCAGCCCCGACATCCCCGACGCCACCTGCGCCGCCACGCGCGGCCCCGTCGTCCCTGACGCCACCTGCGCCGCCACGCACGGCCCCGGCGTCCCCGACGCCACATGTGCCGCCATGCGCGGCCCCGACGTCCCCGACACCACCTGCCGCGCCGAGCGCGGCCCCGACATCCCCGACTTCGACCGCTGCACCACGCGCGACCCCAGCGTCGCGGTATGCCGAACCCGCCGTTGTCTATCAGCGACGCGCTCGGGTTGGTGCATCGGCTTCTTCCCGCACCGACCCTCTGGTGTACCACCCCCCACTGCTCCACCGGGATCCTAGCCACGTCCACTCGATGGTGACCCGACGTGCGGCTGGGGTCCTACGACTGGTGGAGCGGTTCTCTGGGATCGTTCTTTCCTCGGCGACCTCCCCACTACCTGCCTCTTCACCCATCTCGCCTATCCCCTCTTCTGTTCGTAGCGCCCTCGCCGACCCTCACTGGCGTCGGGCTATGGAAGAAGAGTATGCGGCCCTACTTGCCAACCGGACCTGGGACTTGGTTCCTCGTCCTGGTCGTGGCAATGTTGTCACGGGCAAGTGGGTGTTCACGCATAAGAGGAAGGCGGATGGGTCTTTGAAGAGGTACAAGGCACGGTGGGTTCTTCGCGACGCCGGCGTCCGACGCCGGCGGCGTGCCGGTGAGTGGCGGTGCCGGTGCCGGTGTGTCTGGCAGCTGAAGCATGGCGAGGCAGAGGGGGGGGGGGGCGACTGGGGGCGGCGCTGCGACGAGGCGGCGCGCGAACGACGCGGCGGCGCAGGCGGCAGCGCGATCGGCGGCGGGGAGGGCGTCGCGGCAGCGCGGAGGCTCCGGCGGCGGTGGCGCGGCCTTTGGCGGCGGCGCGGCCGGAGGTGGCCTGGCGACGGCGGGGAGGGTGGCGCGGCCGGAGGTGGCCTGGCGGCGGGGAGGGCGACGCGGCCGGAGGTGGCCTGGCGGCGGGGAGGGCGACACAGCCGGAGGGTGCCTGGCGGCCGGAGCAGAGGAGAGAGAGGAGAGAAGCCTAGCCTGATACCTGCAGTGCCCCGGCGTCGACTACGACGAGACCTTCAACCCTGTGGTTAAGCCGACGACGGTTCGCACCGTTCTGTCGCTGGCTCTCTCGCGTTCTTGGCCTGTCCACCAGTTGGATGTCAAGAACGCCTTCCTCCACGGGACACTGATGTAGACGGTGTACTGCAGTCAGCCGACAGGGTTCGTTGATCCAGTCCGCCCCGACTTGGTCTGCCGGCTGAACAAGTCCCTGTACGGTGTACGGGCTGAAGCAGGCGCCTCGGGCTTGGTACAGCCGGTTCGCCTCGGACACCTCGCTCTTCGTCTACAGGCGCGAGGGTGACACTGTCTACCTCATGTACGTGGACGACATTGTCCTCACGACGTCCAGTCCGACTCTCCTTCAGCGCACGATCTCCGCCCTGCAGCGCGAGTTCGCGATGAAGGACCTTGGCCAGCTCCACAACTTCCTGGACGCCGCGGTCGAGCACCGACCGGGCGCTCTGTTCCTCCACCAGCGTCAGTACTGCCTGGATATCCTCGAGCGAGCGGGCATGGCTGATTGCAAGCCGTGCTCCACTCCCGTGGACACCCAGGCGAAGGTGTCTTCGGCTGACGGCGCCCCGGTCGCCGACCCCACATCTTACAGGAGTCTTGCAAGTGCCCTGCAGTACCTCACCGTCACCAGGCCGGACATCTCCTACGCGGTTCAGCAGGTGTGCCTCCACATGCATGATCCGCGGGAGCCGCGTCTCACGGCGGTGAAGCGGATCCTTCGGTATCTGCGTGGCACCCACGACTACGGCCTTCTTCTGCGGCGCGACTCTGCCTCCGAGCTGGTCGTCTACACCGACGCTGACTGGGCGGGTTGCCTGGACACCCGCTGGTCCACCTCCGGCTACGCTGTCTTCTTGGGCGGCAACCTCGCCTGCTGGTCCTTGAACCGGCAGCCCGTGGTGTCCCGCTCGAGTGCTGAAGCGGAGTACCGCGCCGTGGCCAACGGCGTGGCAGAGTCCTCCTGGCTTCAACAACTGCTTCAGGAGCTCCACTCTCCCCTCGCTCGGAGTACGTTGGTCTACTGCGACAACATCAGCGCCGTCTACCTCTCCACCAACCCGGTGCAGCATCAGCGCACGAAGCACGTGGAGATCGATCTTCACTTCGTTCGTGAGCGGGTGGCTCTTGGGGAGGTGCGAGTCCTGCACGTTCCGATGTCGTCGCAGTTCGCCGACATCTTCACGAAGGGACTCCCTTCAACGGTGTTCACCGAGTTTCGGTCCAGTCTCAACATCTGCCGTGGCTAGATGTTGGGACTGCGGGGGGGGGGGGGGGGGGGGGGTGTTGGACTGTGTATGTGGAGTGTGTTGGGCCATGCCCATGTATCTAGCCTTGAGGGCTATATGTACCCTTGACACTTCATTATGAAACCCTAATCTATTTTCCTTCCACTCTAATACTTTCTGTTCAAAAGAAAGTATTAGAGTGGAAGGAAAATAGATTAGGGTTTCATAATGAAGTGTCAAGGGTACATATAGATAAATAATCGGATGCATAACCCTATCTTATCATGATTAATCACATGACATCATTTGGTGTATAGTTGATTTCAATGCTTTTGGGCAATATTTTCCAGGATTGGCTATCAAAGATTTTTGGCAAGTTGATGACCGTACTATAGTTTTTGTTGCCGATCCAACCTTTGGTAAGGTACTAGAAGCACAGTTGTTTTTATTTGTAGAAGGTGTAACTATTTTGTACTCTCTGGTGCAGTGGTAGTGTGTCCCTAGTCCCTACTTGTGTCCTGAGGTCTTGGGTTAAAACCAGCCTCTATGTAAAAACAGGGGTAAGGCTGTCTAGAAATAACCCTTTTCCAGACCCGATAATGTGTGGGAGGCTTAGCCACTGGGTACCCCCTTTTTCTGTTGGAAGCACAATTTAAAAATGGAGGGAGTATTCTATACCATGTTTGATCAGCATACCACATACTAGTTTCTCGATACAGTAAACTATGTCTGTTTAGTTAATTAAAGGATAGGCAGAAAAGTACATGACAGACTAAGTGGGCAGTTTATTCTCTGAAACCCAAATATGAAGCACTTTGAAGAAAATTTTGTAGCTGTATGTATTTGAAGAAAGTACCATTAATTTAGTTTTGGCATTCATTATTCTGGATCTTTTTTCAATAAAGGGCACTTTATTAAACTCAAAGAATCAAGGTGATATAATAGAGTTTGCACCCGGTTTCATTATTGTGGATCTTGGGCAAAAAGATTTGAAATTCATCATTGTGGTTGAATCTATATACTGAATATGGCAATTATTTTGCAGGTAACATAATAAATTTTAACATTGGATCATTAGTTGATTTAGAGGTTAAATTCATCATTGCGGTTGAATCTATATACTGAATATTGCAATTATTTTGCAGGTAACATAATAAATTTTAACATTGGATCATTAGTTGATTTAGAGGTTCCTCGGAGCTTTTGGAGTCAAGTTTCAGGGAAGTTTGGGAACATGTTTTACTGGAAAGAAAAGGTAAAGTTTTAGTGTTTGACTTTTCAGTTACCGTCATATGTTCATTACGTGCTATATATGTTACTTGCTTCTCTTTGAATGATAGTCTTGATTCAATAATAGATAGAATATATGTTTTTGAGGGAATAGATAGAATATTTGTTAAATGTGATAATTGCCGCAGGAAGTCATGTCGTCCCACAATTATCCCATTTAGACAGTTAAGTTATGGACCTCCTCCTTGGCTGGCTAGGGCATGAGGGAGGCGGTGGCTATGGACGCAGCGACGGTTAGGGCCGAGGGCAGTGACAACTTGGGTGCGGGGAGAGGGCAGAAGATCAGATTACTTCTCATTATATAGAGTAGAGGGGACTCGACTCTTACTCAAACTCTAGATTGACTCCTCAAATCTGATTATCGTCCCTACTGCAAACTTAACTCTAAGTCTAATCTATTCCTTTCTTCCTAAGTTTGTAACTATATCCATCTAGCCACTTTGGAAAGCTGTAACGACATCTTGACATGGCTGTCCTCCCTGTGGCGCACCAAGGGTTTGGGCAAGATGACTAGGGCCATGTTGACCCATAAAATCCCCTCCCTTGGAAATCAAGTACATCTCGCACTTGGGCATGTACTATCCAAGCATGGTCTTTACATATTTTCTCTAGTTTTCTGCTTTTTAGTAGTGGTTGGAGTTTTGCGACAAAATTACTGACCATCTATTAGTTCTGTGTTGAACGGGGAGCAGGGAGAGGATGCATCCATTGAAGCAGCTGTGACGGCAATATCACGATGTCTACGAGACCCCACAGGGACAAATAATTGTTCTGAGGTACTGTAAATGTAGAATAATCATCGCGGAAGGAAACATGATGAAGATAAACCAATGCCGCCTATGTAGATAAGTGAAACACCGTACCATTGCCAGATGAGAAGACATTTTTCACCATTTCAAGATAATTAAGGGTACATTTAACTCTTTCAAATTGTGAACAGTTATGAAATGTGAATATAAACTCAGCTGTATCTACACAGCTTGCATCATGCAATTTTAGAATTTTAAATTCAAAAGAGTTGATACAAGCATAATATAATATGGATGTGTGCTGTGAAATAATAGGAATTGTATTTACCACCAGATTACAGATACATTGGTTCCTTAAATACAAAATGGGAGCGCTGTGGTAGATCTAACAGAACGCGGCCACGAGTGCTACAAGTGCAGCGGAGGTGGGGCGTGAATGCAGCTGCGCACGTGCATGGGCGGAGGACGTTGACGAGGAAGCCGGGCACGATGTTGCGGTTGAAGACGTGGCGCAGAAATTGTGTCTAACACGTGCAAATATGTATTTTTTCACACTGATAAGCAGGCTTCATGTCGTTTCAGACATTGCGCACGTACATAGTGATATTTGTGTGACTTTTTAATTATAGATAAACTTTCTAACCTTGGACGTGATAAAGAAATATGCAAATTAAATCTGTGATCACATTCACATAACTGACATTTTGTTAGGTTGGGTCCTTATTACTATTTTTTGACATCTTATACCTTTACAATAAGGAAAATTAAATCCAATACAGAGTAAGTTAAGCGAAAAAAATTACAATCAAATTTGATATGGCGCCGCTGTGTTCTCGCTGCCGTGCATCCACCCTCGCTCGGTCCCTCTTTTAGTCATGGCTAACGACACTCACTGGCTGAGCGCATTGCCGCTAAGGATTAGCGTCGCAAGGAGGTCCAAGATGAACAGGTTGCAGCCGAGAGCGAGCCACCTTCCTGGTTGCTCATGCAAGCGTTTTTTTTATATATAAAATTTATCAATCTTATGTTATGATATTTGTTTTCTTCCTTGACTGTCAATTTGATTTCCTTGATCAACGTCAAATTCATGTATTAGAGGCTCGTATTACAAATACAAGGACACTTGCATTTGGTCACATTTGTTTGTTTTTTCCACCTTCATGATATATGAAGTGGTGCACTCAGTGTTCTTTTTGCATATTGTCAACAGCATCAAGTGGGAGGATTTAAGTGCTAAAAGTGCAATACCCTTAGATTGGTAGGGAGCGGTTGAGATGAAGAGATTGCACGCTTACACGAAACAGCAGATTGCACAACAGTTGTTCCCATCTTAATGGGAACGACTGCTATGCAATCCGTTGTTTCGTGCAAGCGTGCAATCTCCACATCTCAACCTCTCCCTACCAATCTAAGGGTGGTGCACTCAGTGTTCTTTTTGCATATTGTCAACAGCATCAAGTGGGAGGATTTAAGTGCTAAAAGTGCAATACCCTTAGATTGGTAGGGAGCGGTTGAGATGAAGAGATTGCACGCTTACACGAAACAGCAGATTGCACAACAGTTGTTCCCATCTTAATGGGAACGACTGCTATGCAATCCGTTGTTTCGTGCAAGCGTGCAATCTCCACATCTCAACCGCTCCCTACCAATCTAAGGGTGGTGCACTCAGTGTTCTTTTTGCATATTGTCAACAGCATCAAGTGGGAGGATTTAAGTGCTAAAAGTGCAATACCCTTAGATTGGTAGGGAGCGGTTGAGATGAAGAGATTGCACGCTTACACGAAACAGCAGATTGCACAACAGTTGTTCCCAATCTTAATTTTACAATCCTTATTTTAGTAATCTGTGGACCATAATCGCGAGACGTAGCCATCCACTCCGCTATAGGACGAAATTCTCATGAATGGGTATCATATATTCCAGTATCTTATCATTTTCTTCAAAAAACGAAGGAAATCCATTTTATGGATGGAATCCATGCTCGCTCAAATCACATCGCAGTGCATACTTCCAAAGAATAGGATACTTGCGTTCAAAATCTGGCCAATGGCTTCGATAATCTAGGTCCAAGGCTGAATGAATGGTTCCCATGGCTGCAATGGGAACTGGCCTGACTGAGACTAATCCATGTGTCAACCGCGACGTTTTGTCTGCTCTAAACGTGATTCACGCCTCCACTCTATAGTAGACGTGATTCACGGAGGTCATGTCATGCATGTCCACAGAGTCACTCTCAGTTAGAGGAAGCTAGCTAGCTACGTTTATATATAAACACGTACGTACGACCACAGCTAGCTTTGTAGCAGCAGCAGCAGCTTATAAGCAATCGAAGAAGAAGTGAAGAACGTCGTGGATCGGATCGGAATGAATATGATGCAGCTCGACGACGAGCAGCAGCAGCGGTGGGTGCAGCGGGTACGGCAGAGCCTGGAGCGAGAGGCTGATGACCTGGGCGCGGCGGCCAAGGTGTTCGACGCCCCGCGCGCCCTGCGCGACACCAAGCCCGAGGCGTACGCGCCGCACTACTTCGCGCTGGGGCCGTACCACCAGGGCCGCCGCGAGCTCAGGGACATGGAGCGCTACAAGCTCGCCGCCGTCAAGCGCGTGGAGGCGCTATTCACCGGCGACCGCAAGATTGGCGACCTTGTCCAGCTCTTCCAAAGCGATGACATCCAGAACGAGATACGAGCAACATACCATAGGTAGGTATTACTTTTCTTTTCTTTTATTATTACTATTAATTATATGATGATCATATATAGTAGGATAGGAGTAATTAAGATACAACCAACAAGGTACCTGGAGATAAACGACGTGACGCTGGCATGGATGATGGCCATCGACACGTGCTTCCTGCTCAACTTCCTCGAGAGGTACAGCCGCGACGACGAGACCACGGACATGGTGTCCTCGGCGGCCAACTGGATCAGCAACGTGGTGCGCGACGCCGTGATGCTCGAGAACCAGGTCCCTCTCTCCCTCTTCCCCAAGGCCCTCGGCCTCTGCATCGGCGGCGACGAGGAGGAGGCAACAACCCGCGTCCTGCGCCGCGTCTTCGACCGGTTCACCAAGGATGTCTCCCCCATCAAGATCAGCGCCGATCGTGTCATCGGCGACATGGCCAAGCCGGCGCACCTGCTCGAGCTCCTTTACCGTTTCATGGTCCCCGATGATGTGGCTGCCTTCGACGACGAGAAATCCGGCGGCCAGGGCCAGCAGCAGGATCCACCGCCGGACCAGCTGATGATAGAAGAGCCGCCCTCCTCCTCCCTCGACCTCGACGATGTAGAGAAGCAGCAGTTCCAGGACTACGACAAGGTGAAGCGAGCATGCTTGCAGGTGTCCAGTCTCAACGCGGCGCCGGTGCGGGTCATCAAGGAGAACCTCATCTCCCGGCCGATGAGCCTCGCGGGCAAGATCACGCGCAAGGTGCCGGTGCTCTCGGGAATGGTGCCGCTCGTCGGAAAAATGCTGGCGTCCGCGGAAGTGAAAGAGCGGCTCAAGAGCATGAACCTGGGAAGCATCGCCAGCAACTCGCCGCTGGCACAGGAGATCAAGGTCCCGTCGGTGACGCAGCTGGCCGCGTGCGGCGTCCGGTTCGCGCCGGCGCCGGAGGGCATAGCGGGGATCTCCTTCGACCGCGCGACGGCGACGCTGAGCCTCCCGGTCATCACGCTGGACGGCAACACGGAGGTGATCCTGCGCAACCTGGTGGCCTACGAGGCCGTCGCCGTGCGCGGGCGGCCGCTGGTGCTCGCGCGGTACACGGAGCTGATGAACGGCATCGTCGACACGGCCAAGGACGTGAGCATCCTCAAGCAGAGCGGCGTGGTGGTGAACCAGATGAAGAGCAACAAGGAGGCGGCGGAGATGTGGAACGGGATGTGCCGGGCCACGCGGCTCAGCAAGGTGCCGCGGCTGGACGGCGTCATACGGGCGGTGAACCGTCACCGGAACACCACGGCGCGGGTGCGGGCGCAGAGGCTTCTGAGGAAGTACGTGTTCAGGTCCTGGAAGATGCTCACGCTGCTCGCCTCCGTCGTGATGCTGCTCATGACGGCGCTGCAGACCTTCTGCTCCGCTTACCCGTGCGAAGCCACCTGGTTCGGCGGCATGCTACAGCTGCCACAGCCCTGACCCCTGATCGATCGAGAGCAAACCTTCTGTTCTGGAAGTATCATAATGAAAAAGTGATAACGATATGAGTCTAGAGCTAAAGAATATCCTCCAGCGACTCGTACACAAAGCCATCAAAAAATTTTGCCTCCCTCAAGTTCACGAGAGAAGGGTTGGGTTCGCTTTGGAACATCAGGTACAGTTGAATATATGCTGGTAAAGATTGCAGGAGAGCAGATTATTAAAAAAAGCTGGTGAAAAACAATTTATGCTTATATCCTGATTTTTTATTTTATTCTAAAAATAGTTGAACTACTAAACTGCTACATATGCCTGTTGTTTAACACCTTATGCTTATTTCTCTGAAAAAAATTATGCTACAAGCTGTGCCAAATAGGAACCAGGAGGCCAAGAATAAAGGTGTGCCTAACAGTACACAGAATTTTTTTTTATATCAAAATGTAACAGAAAACCGAAGATGCTAAACAAACACAAGAGGATTAGCAATGAACTTAACCAGCAATTCAAGTATAAGACATCCTACGCACAAGGATAAAACTCCAATTAAAACTAGACCTGGCTTCCAAGCTGCAAACGATCTCCACGCAATTAGGCCAGCTCTGCAACCACTTTGGAATGAAGATTTGCGTTCTACAGACGCTGTTCACATTCACAGACGCTGTAAAAGACATTGCATCGCTGAAAAGCTTTCCCACTACCACATAACTACGCTATGGTCTAAGACCAAGGGATGCTATGGAAATAACTGTACATGCTCCGGCCGGGAAGCTAAAACAAACTAATCCTAGAGAGGGCTAACAGTTCCATTCTTCCCACGTCCATGGGAAGAGCAGAATCTAGCATTATGGTCCAATACAGCTAGCTGGTCGGACTACATCCTGAAATCCATGACACAAACGGTGTTGTTGGAGAAACAGCCTGCAATCTTGGTGCCTTCTTTGTTCCAGCACACTTCAAAAATGCCACCGTTCCCTCTGAATGTCTTCAAGATCCTGCCTTCTTTCACTGACCATATGTGCAGGCATTGATCCAGGGACCCACTTGCTAAGTACTCACCATCAGGGCTAAACGCTACAGAATACACTGGTTGCCTGCAATCATGAGTAACATTCAGATCAGCACTGAGGAAGAAAAGGGTACAAAACAACTTTCCTTCATTGGTATCAATACCTATGGCCAGCCAAGTTGTACAGAAGTCGTCCTTGCTCTACTTCCCAAAGCTTGATAGTAGAATCAAAAGACGCACTACACGTATAACAAATTAGTGTTAGCTGAAAAACATTAGGTAGGCTGCTGAGGCCTGAGATGGGTATGTCAAGCAATCCAACATCGGAGGAAGTGTGAAGCAGCTAAGTTATTTTGAAGCAAGAAAACTACTCCATTTAGCAAAATAATACTGCATACGCCAATAACAACTATCTCACCTGTCTGCATTCGGAAAAACAGAGGCAACGACAATAACAAAATTGCTAGAATGGAAGGACCTAGGTGTTTGCGCAAACCACATTGTTGTAGACAAACATTCAGGTCAAGTATAAATAATCAACATATATCACAAATCTAGTAGACAGAATTGAAATGACAAGTTCTCAGTGCAGTGCATCTACCACATTTCAAAAAGAGATTATTGTTTAGTCTAGTATCTAGGGATTTTTACTGATTTCAAATTATATACCTTGCCAAAATCAACTGTTGATTGGGATTGTTTGTTCCTGGGCCTGTCGGGCTCCATCGAATAGTGTATATTTCCTGTAAATTACATTTAACAGATTTCAGATAGTTACATAGGTTCAGGCTATCAAGTATGAGGTTGGAATTGCAAACCTTGGAATGATCCTTAAAATCATATACACAATTTTCCTGCTTCATACTCCATATCTGCCAATACAGAACATATTAAGGCTATGTTTAGGAACACAGTATTTTTGGAGTTTTAGAGCAATACTCAAAGTATTTGAGATTACTATGGTATTTTTTACAGAATGGTGTTTGACAACCAACTCAAAAACTATGTATTTAAAACCACGGTTTTGTCTATACTACGGTATTTTTGGTGTATAAAAAATTTTAGTTTAAACCAAAGTTTTTCTCTGCTTGCTTGCTCTTGATGTTTGCTAATTTGCTCCCAAAGTCTTATGTATTGCAAAACTGTAGTATTACAAAATTATAGTATTAAAATACTTTGGTATTGTCATGCAATCTTAAAAACTGTGGTTTACCAAAACTTTGTCATGCCATCTTAAAAAGGGTGGAAGGCTATAACACACAACACAAAAAGAGGACACCAATACAATAGAAGCTGCAAGCAGTGAACCAATAAGGCTAATTAATGAAAATATATCCATTAGCTCATTTCAATGACTGCTGAGTCTATAAAAAGAATGAGTTTGACCACTCAGACCTCAGCTGTTGGATGACCATTTTTGTTTTACCTTATATGCGGACATCAATAGTTTTTGCTCATTCGTCAAAAAAAAATATTTTACTAGTAAGCAGGCCGACGCCTAAAAAGGAGAAATAAACTGCAAAAATTAAATTACAGGCATGTGGGCCCCATCAAACTTGATGCCCAAAACAATACTTCCAACATTGATTAGTGATCTACATAGCTCATGTGATACATCTCACTTAATAAAAAAAGTGTTAAGGCTGCTTAGATGGTGATGACTACTAAGAAAACCCTTTGGGGTCAAAAAGTGAATAGTAGTACATTATCGAATATTTAAGGGATCAAACAGATGGTTTTGTAGTTGGACTCTGTTGAAAATGTAGCAGCAATCATAGTGTAGAAGGCACCGAGGCAAGGCATCGCAATACACCTCATAACAGCTAGGCAATACCCAGTGGATGATAAGGTGAGCTAAGGCAACACCGCATAATATATTCTCCATCTTGACAGAATGGCAGCCATTCTCCTTTTTTTTTCTAAACCTCCACTAAACATAGTAAGCCTTTCAAATTGAGACACCAAATATATAGCTAAAAATAAGTGAAACTTCGATATATTGCAACATTAAGAAATGAAAATCATAATGATGAGCTGGACACTTAAATGGCACTGTGGATGGCCTAATTTTTTAAAACTAATATAATACCTTTGCTGTCCAATCATCTGAACATGAAGCCAACAAAGATCCAGTTGGATCCCACTTGATAGCATTAACTTCACTCTGAAACATGGAACATTGCCATACTGAGATAGTTATACTGGATTCTACTTTTCCAGCATGATTGTAAGGACCACAAAATTGCATGAACAAGCAGAAAACAAAACTACTCATTTGAATGCAGATACTAACAAGGCATTAATGAATTATCATTCATCACATTCATCAATAAACCAGAGAGTATCTACAGAGTTATTCAACAGTGCAATGTATGTCTGAATAGTACAAAACGGTGAGAAACAAATATAATGGGCAGTACAAACTACCAGTGTTTTCAAGTCGGTAAGTCGAGTCGAGTCGACAAGGTACCGACTTGGTGACTAGTCGATAAGTCAGTCGACTAGTCGTTGACTTGCCAAATATAGTGGCTGTTTTGCCTATATAGTGGCTTCATATAGACAATATAGTATTTATATATAAAGAAAGGGTATGTTTTAACCCGTTTGAAGGCTGAAACTGAGTCAAACTAAAAAAACAGCATCTAGTTCAAAGAAAAGAGCATGATTTACCTCATTTATAGGCTGAAACTGAATCAAACTCAAATAACTAGCATCCAGGTCAAAGGAAGGGCATGTTTTACCTCATTTGAAGGATGAATCTGAACCAAATTCACTTCGGAAAGACGGAAACCAATCAGCCACATAAGTCAAACTCATAAGTTCATAATAGTCACATATAGTTCAAATAGATAGCTAAGTTGCAGCAGCTGCTAGAATCTAGATAGATACAAGGTAGTTCAAATATCTCCGAAATCAATATCATCCATTGCATTTTCTTCACCACCAGCTTGAGTAGGGCTGCTATGTGGGGATTCACCAAAGTCATCCACTTCATCATCATTAGGCATATAGTCTTCATCACCTTATTCATTGCCCTCATTGCCTTGCTCTTCCTCTTCCATAATCCCCTCATCCTGTGTAGCAGCAGCAGAAGGGCAGAGCAAAAGGGAAGGGTAGAGCAGGAGAGGATTATTGGGGTTCCTAATGGGCCTTGGGCTGGTCTGGGCTGAGAAGCTCACCAAGTCGCCCGACTTAAAGACATAAGTCGACGACTAGTCGACTGGAAAAGGCAAGTCGACGGCAAGTCGCCCGACTTGCCATGAAAGTCGAGTCGGAGGCCTCAGTCGGCCTCCCGGGACCGACTGGACGACTAGTCGACGACTAGTCGACGACTTGAAAACAGGGCAAACTACAAAGGGATTAACTAAAAAGGGATTCCTAGTTCTAGAACAGTTTCAAGCCTGACAGAATAGATGGCATGTTGGGTTGTTGGACCAACTCAACCATTCTAACTAATTCAATGAAGACAATTACTAGCAACCTTTCAACAAAATTCTAAGAACGGAAAAGGGTACAAGTCGAACAAATATGTGATTTTCAATTTTCCAGTGTAAAGAAAATATAAATAGCACCTTCCGGACTTCTACACATTACTGATAAAGAACAATGACTGTGCGTGAAGATACAAGCATGCAGTACCAGTAACTTTTGGAATGTTTTGTTCTGCATAATATTTCAACTTCTGGCGGACGAAATTAAATAAACTGTCCGTACCAAGGGAAATTTCTATTAGCCTTTTCTTAGTAAAAAATATCAATTAAAGCAACACACAAAGATTCACGAAGTTTCAAACGCAACATGGATTTTACTAGAATCTCCGGGGTGAAAAAAGAAAACCAACCTAATGATCAATTTAAGCAACAAACAAAATTCATGAAGTTTCAAACGCGACATGGATTTTACTGCGATCTCCGAGGTGAAAAAAAAAAAGAAAACCAACCTGATGACCAATGAATGCTTTAACTGGTCGTGTTTCACCAATCTTGCAGACATATATCATGTTATCAGTTGAGCACGTTGCAAAAGAATTATTATTTCTCCAATCAACATCTAGTGTCGGAGCTACATGAAAACGGATACAAATTACATTAGAGCTAGTTAAAATACATCTAGTGCGGTAGTGCCATATAGAAGGAATAATAAGTTACCATTCTATCATGTTAATTATACCTGAATGAAATTCAAATTGCTGCTTACACTCCCATGTCTTTGTAT